>JAPZDZ010000023.1:4271328-4284057 GCA_029783805.1 Acanthurus tennentii | reverse complement strand
TCTCTCTCTCTCTCTCTCTCTCTCTCTCTCTCTCTCTCTCTCTCTCTCTCTCTCTCACACACACACACACACACACAGACACATAACTTTATCACGACAGGTGAACTCAGTCAATGGTATGATTACATGTAACAGAAAGATCCACAGCAGTTACACAACACACCTCTCTCTCTCCCTCTCTCTTGACCTGAGGAATAAATTGCTTTAGCAGCCATATGAATATAGAGTGACAGTCCGTAATGACTGTTGTGCTTGAGTCTAATTGGACTAGACACAATACACAAGCCCTGTGACCCTGATATTTACATGTGTACCAAAGACTGTATACTCTGAAAAAATCAAAATATTTATCAAAAGTATGGATTTCTGAATGTAAACAAGTTCTGTCTGAGCTTAATCAATACATGACTGATTGCTATGTTTTTTTTTTACTCCCACTACATTAAGCTACACAAAGAGACATCAAATACAGCCTCAGGAAAGTATGGATCAAAAACAAATAAGGTTGATGCAATCAGTTCAGAGCAGATCGGACAAGATCAGATCTGCGTCATGTTAATTGGTTAATAGGTTAAGATCATGAATTTCAGTTCATTAGAAATTTGAAAAGTAGAAAATATCCATGTAACAAAATAGATAAAGAACAAGTTAATATTTGGTCTAGGTTAGTTTTTCATATTCAGTGGTTTGCCAGACAGCGCCTTTTATAAAATGCTAAACCTCTGGCTAATGTACTGGCACTTGGATTTGCCTCTGCTGGTTTGGGAATTAACAGTAGCCAATAACCGAACATGTTTGGTGAAGCTGCTTCTACCAGCATTGGTGGTAATTGGCAGTCAAATAAAGGCCCTATGTAATGCTAAAGATCCATTTTCTGGTAAAATAACTTTGAAAGCCGCATGGTAATGTTACTTGTTACTTCTCCTCTTGCAGGCCATGGTAAAAACCACAAGGATGCAGCTTCGGTGAGAGCCACACACCCAATCCCTGCTGCCTGTGGGATCTACTACTTTGAGGTCAAAATTGTCAGCAAGGGTCGAGATGGGTAAGCTGATAGCATACTGTTCTGTTCAAGCTTTATTGTGTATCCTTAAATACTAGTGTAACTTTTTTGAAGTTTGAGATCAGCAAGATCAATATTTCACTCATAACATTTTCACTGTGCCCTAGCTGAATGAAAAAAATGATTTCATTCAAATTGATTAAAGAAATAATACCTCTGTATTTCCTATCAGCATTAGATTTAATTATCTGTAATGGATCACTGAGCTACATTAGTGCTTTTTAAAGAATATTATTAAAGGAGCTAATCTCATGAGATCAAAGTTCTTATTGAGCAAGGTTTTAACTTTGATTTCCAGGGCCATTAGAAGCTAAATGTGCAGACTAAGGAATCTGTCAAGATGTGTTCATAAACAGGGACTACAAGTTCAACTAGACGTTTATTACTTTTGAAAATAAAATACATCTTAAGTTCCAGAGTTTCTCTGCATATGTTATTATGTGAAATGTTTTCATTTGTCATGCTCGTGGTTTGCATGTTTAATATGCTGATATGCTAAATGTTATCATGTTAACACACTCATTCTAATGTTAGCATAATGATATAACAGTTTAATCTTATATACTGAAATTTGTTTAAGAGTGCTAAGTCTGAGTAAGAAAACATATTTGTGACTCACAGAGTTCCATTCACCTTGAGTTCTGTAACTAATCCATGATTTTCATTCATTATGGCATTACCGAGTGAATTTGTGGTCTCACTTCAGCAGCATTTTTCTCACCTTGATTCTACATAAAAAAAATAGCAATCTTGTTGAGACTGTTCCAAGACAATTGCCAAATACAGCAGTCCCTCCAAATGTGTCACTCACGACCTCCATTTGAGTCATCTTGCTGCCAATATCTGCATCAGCTGTCCTGCTCTCCAAATGTTGTAGTGACGCGACAGAGAGTTGCATCAACAGTGGTAGACATTTAAACTTTTGTTCATCTGCTGGGTCAGTGAAGAGAAGGGCCTCACAACCTAAAAATGGCAGCTTTATCAACAAGCCCCAGGCTCGACAAACTTTCTGCTCGACAAAACCACACTGTTGAGATTCTGTATAGCTGAACAATCAAACAACTGCACCAGAGTTGTCTTAAAGTCACATGTGGCTTTTATTAACAGAAACAGAAATAGGATATTACATCCAAAAAACAAAAGACATCCAACAGAAACACAAGGTAAAATAGCTTTTTTAAGCATGTGTTAGTGATTTGGGGTAAAATATTTTAAACTATTATCAGAGAAGTTTTATTTGTTGGCAGATAAAACGTCTTAATTCTGCAGGCACTTGTGCAATGGTCTGCTTGTTACACCTAGTATTATGGTCTAATCTTTCTTTTGCTCGTAGTGATATGCTGTCATGCATAGTTGAACTAAAAAGGTGAATGTTCCTGAAGTAGTAGTCAAAAATAAATGAAATAACTTAAACATATAATAAAAGTATATATTTTTTCCTAAAAAACAAGACAGAAAACCTCAATAAAAAATATAAAGTAGTCAATGACTTATTAAACACTCTATAATTAGCCTTACGCCTCTTAGCTCTCATTTATAGCAGGTGAGTAAAATTTACACCTCTATGCATTTTGTTGCATGAACAAAGCCACAATCCCCAGTCATTTTGTGCCTCAGCCTCCAAGCAGATGACACTGTGAGTTCAAACATCCCTCACATCAAATTCAACTGAGACAGGAAAAAGCAAAACACATTCCTAACACAAAGGCTTCAGAAAAAAGCCAGTTTAGGTCATTTATTTCGTAAGATTTTTTTTTGTTGTTCATAAGTAATATTGTGTGGTTTGTCTTTGTATAATAATAACGGCTGGTACCAGCTGTACAGTGTCTGTGGGTAATGTAATATGTAACATTTACAGATTAAACTGTCTGTGTGAGTGTGTCTTTGTTATGCATTTAAATCTAGTGGTTCTTTAGTTATTTGTTTTTTTTTTTTTTACCATGGACCCCTGAATTGACACAAATTAGACCACAGACCCCTATTTAATAAGATTCTGACATATGGTCTGCTATAGAACTGTACTTTAGAAGTACAGTACAAAACATTTGCATGTTAGTGTCTTTAAATGGCTTTACTTTTGTTGTATATTGTGTTGAGAAAGGCTAAATTATCCCAAATGCTTTCAACAATGTTCATAAAAATATATTGCAGTCCTGAATTATTGTGTATTTTCTGATTTGGGAAAATAAAGAAGTATGGCTATTTGCTTTCAAATGAGCCTACACAGGTTGCCATACAATATAAAGCGATTTTACAACAAAATTGGTGTATACGCACATATTTATTAACAAGGGCATAGCAGTTAAAATAGGCATTTTGGCTTCTTTCGCATTGCCAGCTGATGAGTTTGCAATTCCAATTTTTATTTTTTGGCACTGTCAAGTTGGACATCCCAAATGGCAGTCAGAAACTTCAATGATTGGTTCTGTTATTCCGAGTGTTGCAAAGCAATGTGTAGGTGCATGTTACAGGTGCAAGCTATAACTTTCATGAGTAAGTCATAATACCAAGTCATAATATAAGGGTAAGAAAATCAGAAGCAGACGAACCAATCAAAGGCAGTGTCCAGCAAATAAGAAGCATAGTAGGACTCGTTTTGCAAAAAAAAAAAGCAGTGGGATTCATAATGACGCCTTACAGACCTGCTAGCAGGGCAACAGACTCTCCATCTTTTTTGTTTTTACAATGGCAGACTGAATGATTTAGTCTTAGCTGGATAAACAATTGCTCAGATAATTATATAAATCATATTATATTTTCTGTTACTCTGCTTCATGATTCTTATCATACTGAACTTCTTCCACTTTACTTATATGTTCCCATTGTCTTTTCCTCCTCGATCTATCTGAGCTGTTATTGAGGAAAAAGCAGAAAACTTGTGAATAAGGCTACCAGTTATCACTTCTTCCTGATGTCTGACTAATGTAATCAGCATGTGCCAAAGCAACTGAGACAAAGCCAGACGCATTCAGCTGACAATACTGATGACTCGTCCAATCAAGCAAAAAGGATTTTGACTAGGTTTTTGTAAGCTGGCTTTCATGAAAATGCCCCAGGCCAGGCGTCTCTCCTCATGCGACAGACTTATGATGTCACTGTTGACCCTGAAGCTTCATATCTTGCTGTCTTTTAAATATTACAAATCTTGCTTGGAGACAGCTAACTGTGCCATAACTGATCCTCATATTTGGAATATGGAGGGAAACCAGAGACTGTAGATTTGAAGTTCCCTCTGCCTGATGCTTTTCAAAGTATAACCCCAAGTTTTGTTTGAATATTCTTCCTAATGTAACCTGCCAATATACCTAAACTTGTGAGTGATTAGAGATGTGTGTAAAATGGCTCCTACAATCTAAGTTTTTCTCTTTCTTGTTGTGTGCAGGTACATGGGAATCGGCCTCTCTGCCCAGGGAGTCAACATGAACAGACTGCCTGGTGAGTAACGTGAATGATATCAGGACAACATGGACCAGTAGGGTGATGGAAAAGTGGACAGATAGTTTTGATAGATAAATCGATGCTGAAATGGATTCAAAGATGTTACAATGGGAAGGTAGATGACAGAATTGATAAAGGAACAGGACAGAATCTGCGGTTGGAGCAATCAGCGAGATTGGGTGGAATACGGTTTAATAAAGTTACTAAACATGAACAGAGTGCATGGCCGGTACTTCATCACTCCAATGTCGGCCAATAACGATGGCTTGCTGGGTGAGAGCCAGAATTTTAAACACTTAGCAGTCAGATTGGACCAGTTCTTTGGCAAGCCAGGAAGAAAACCACCCCGCAGTGCTCTCTTCTTTTGTTCAACTTTGTTACGCACAGGACAGTCTGCACAATACAATTAAGTGACTCTGGAGGGGCTGGCCAAAACCTTTGACCCTGAATTTTTCTAATTACTTACTGGCTTACAACTCCAGCCCTACGACCCCATTGGCTCAAATTACAATCAAGCTTTGACAGTGCTTTGTTGTTGATTTAGCCTTCACATCGCATAACAGGAAGTTTCTTATTCCACAATATAAACACTGAAATATAAACACTGGAAACACCATGATTGTTATCATACAGTTTTTGTTTTCACCCGGGCTGTAGACATTTTTGGTGCTGTAATAGTGGGAAGAAAATGTGTAGATAGATGATATCTCCATCTGTGGAGTTTGTGGAGAGATATGATATAAACTTAAATAAAAGGAATGAAGATAATGACAAAATATAGATTTTATGGTTGAGTGAATGTAGTGTCAGCATGGATGAGATCTGGGAATGACAGCAGGAGAAGAAGGGGATGTGTTGCATGGAGGTGGTTTGTGGATTCAGTCTGTGCAGCCTGGCTGGTTCAGAAAGAACATGTCAGGACATGTCACTGAGCAGCCTTATGGAACAGTGACAGATGATGTTGACTTGGGCTCACAGTCTGACCTCAGACTAAACTGATCTAAACATTGTTTCTCACTTTGTAACGATAGATTGCTAACACAGTTAGTACATAGAACAAAGTTTTTTGGCGTGATCCTACGCCAACACCAGATGAAATGAATACAATATTATTCTAGTGCAGTATGCACAGGACATTTTTGTAAATGTGTGGCTGTCATCACAAACAATTTTACGAAGCAATCTTGGCCAAAACAAAACATGTTGGAATAATCTTGTACTCAGTTTTGTTTGCATAAGATATTATAGAGTGTGTAATTCCATGTGACCAATTACAAAACCTGCCCGATTAGTGACAGATAAATGATGATATGTTAGCAGTAAGCAAAAAACTAAGGACAACTTTTAGAAGTTTAAAAACATACTCAGGCATTTAGTAGTGTTTCACTCTCAAAAAGTTCAGGAACACTTATAGAGAAAGAAAGAATGGTCAAAATCAATTCATTAGAAGCAGAGGTTTGCTGACTTTTAATTCTAAGTGTGGATTAAAAGAGGCCCTGAGCTGTCTTGTTAACAGACAATATTATGTTTATGTATAATGGTTTTTCAGGTTGTCAACAGAAGGTGAAAAACACTGCAACTGCTGCATATGTCAAATATGTGACATACGACATATGTCTGCCTAGGTTACCATGTGACAAGTTGTTAAAAAAACAATTTAGTTTAAAAGGCTTTTTTAAAAAAAATAGAGTCTGACGCAGTGCTCACTTCTTTTAAAAATTTATCAAAGCTAAATTTTTATATTGCTTTCAGCAAACTTCACCAAGAACAGCATCGCATATTGTTTTTACAGAATATTCTCTGGTCCAGCTCAGCTAAAATTACTAAAACAAACAGAATCTGTCAGCATGTTAGCATGTTGTTCACTACAGGTGGTCTGAAATTTGCATGTCCTACACCTTAACTGAGGTAATCTAAATGACATCACTCTCACAGATGATATCACACAACTGTTTGCTGTTAACAGACTCTATTATGTAAAATCAGTTCCACTCGACAAAAAGTGTTCTGTAGACTTTTTCCAGAATTCTGCTCAAAGCAAAACATAGCCACCAAAATCTTTAGTCCCAAGATAAAGATAGAATTGTTACACTGAGGAAAAATACTGAATTACAGTTATAGAGCGGCTGACTTTGTTTACATGTGAGAGTAAAGTTGGACTCAGACCGTGGTCACTGTGTTCCCTGAACAAAGCTGCTACTATAAAGATTTAATAAGAAAACAAGACAGTCTGGCAGCAATCATTAAGCTTGTTTCTACTCACAGAGAAATATTTATTGCATGCTCAGCACTGGATTTCTGAACACTATTTTCCAACAAAATGGCAAAACAGGTTGTCACATGAATATTTTATTTATTAATGTGAGCTAAAAGTGTATTTCAGAAAAAGATTTTAAAGCACTTTTCCACTATGAATATTTTTGTTCTGCTTTGGCTTTATCTCTCTTCTTGTGCCCTCAACCCACCGCCCACTATGTCCATATACACTCAGCAAACACACACACACACACACTCTCTCACACACAAACACACACACACTGATATCTGTGAATGGTTCAGTGAGCTCTAATCACATAGGAGGAAGCGTGGCAGTCATATAGCAGCCGTGAGCCTGAAATAAAGCCCCTTGCCTCTCAACCAACCAGACCTTTCCTCTGCTCTGGACTGTCATGTTCCGTGGCTTCTGACCCTCGCTGGCTATTTGACCTGCTTATTGACTAGTCAAGATCTGTCCAGTGCCCGAGGTTTGTGGAATGCTGTGGACCCCGGCGCAGCTAGTTCAGCAGACACTAGATACCATCGCACACACAGAAACACACAGACCCATATACACAAAGATCATTCATTCATTCTCCTCTCACATGTGTCAAATGTCACACAAAGGGTGGAATAGCGTGGAACAGCATTGCGTGGATGGACATGTTTTCCAAACCTGCTCACGCACAAGTTATTAAAATATTTTCGGCCACTAAGTTTCCACTACAGATGGTCTGCAGCAATGGTAGACAGATTATTGTTGATTGCCTTAACTCTGACTGACTCAGTGTGTTTGTGTGCTAGTGTGTGTTTGTCCCAAACACTTTGGATTTATCTGTGTGTCCTGGACTGACTGATTGTGTCTCTGAACGCACTTGTTTGTGTTTATCCCTTCTTGCCTGTGCGTCTGTCTGGGTTCATTTGTGCAAACTTTAACATCCATCTGCACATATAGTATACTGCATATGGTGGTGAAGTCATGCATCAAATTCTGTGTGTGTGTGTGTGTGTGTAGATATATGTGTGTGTGTGTGTCCCTTAATAGTACAGTGTTCTCTACTGCTGACCTCTGTGTCTGATCCTGCTGTGGAGGCCTGCCCATTTCATTAGCATGTTGGAGCAGTGAGCCTGGCTTTAGAGGCAATATCCCTGTCAGCAGATTAATCTAATACCTCCACACACACATACACACACACACAGAAGTATATACACATATGCACAAAAGAGTGTATGGAAAGAAAGCACAGTATGCTTTCAAGTTAAAAGAACACACCAGTACACATGACATGTATACAAAAACAAACACATTTGGCTTAGTTTAATTCTTTGTTACATGCTCACAGATACACATACACATATACTAGTGCGCATCTAATATCTCAGCTCACCCACGACCTACTTTCACTAACCCTGCTTTGCTTTTTGGCAACGACAGACAGGCTGTGATTGAGGAGAGATACTGACAGAGTGGCAGCATGTTGAAGCTGTGTGCCATCACGTTCAAGGTCCCTTTTCAGCCTTGTCAGTTCAGGAAGAGGAAGTCCTACAAAACTGGATTAGTGTAAAACTGAAGGTGTAACAAGCTTGGCAACACAAAACTGCAAGTGATGTAAGGGTTAGCAGATGAAGTTGATTCCTCTCACTGTAGAGCAAACATGCTGCAGACCTTAGACCCCATGCCTTGCTGTCAGCTCTTTGTTGTGCTGAAATCACACTGATGTGATCTTTGTGGATCCAATCTGTGTGTTTTACTAGACATTAGTCAGCTGGTTTAGATTCACTGGACCGGATCAATTGAGATCTATCTTGTTTTCTCTGTTAGAGATGTACCGTTCACAGAGGGACAGAAAGTCATTTCAGCTCTTGTCCACAATGCCATTTTTAGAGGTTATATTTTAGTTTTGGGAAGCATGCAGCAATCTGTGTGTATGCTGCCTGGTGTCACATCAATAACAGTGTCAGCTTATTTCTCTTGGATAGGCAGAATACCGTCCATGTGGAGGTACCTCACAGCCTCTTCAAAGCTACAATCACACTACTATGTTTTCATTTTAAATAGCATTTTGAAATGAAAACAGTCTTTCAACAGCTCTTCAGAAATTATATTTTTCTAGACTTACAACCCTGAAAACACACTTAACATGATTATTTACAGACACTGGGCATGTGGTGTAAACAGGAGGCAGTGTGATGGTTGAAAAAAAGTTGAAAAAAAGACTTAAGGAAAAAAAGCAATCAGATAAAGAAAACCTGATATTTTTTTGCCTGGACCAACAACGAGGTGGATCTGTCACTGAAAGTAACACAGTGGTCATGTTGGCAAAAACATAGTTTGGGAGTCACAAGGGGATGGACACATCGTGATGAAAGACCTGATCAGAAAGCAAATGTGGGTGTTTGCATAATTGTTTCCAAAAGACATTATCATTTAATCAGATATTTTTTAAAAAATGCTAAATTCATTCCAGTGAGAGCATTAGATAAAATAAATAAAACCTCCCCCAATATCTGTGGTGCCATTAAAATTGTACACTAAAAATATCTGTCCCAAGGAAGAGCATTAAACAGAGACAGAATTAACAGCATTAAATATAACGTTATGAAAAATGCTGTTTTTGATAAGCCCAGATTGTGACAATAGTTCGTCTTTAATATGCGCCCAAGTTTCTGATATGGACACTGGTCCAGCTGTTTCTATGCCACATTTCCAAGCAGACAGAAGCCAGGTCTCCTGTCCCCATTCATTTGAAACCCCCATGAACCCCCGTCCCTCATTGCCTCTGCAGCATCCTGGCCAGGTGCTGTCATCATAGAAGATTTGTATCTTTGCCGACACTAAATAAAACCTTATTTGTTTTACTTTCAACACATTCTTGGCTTCAGCATATTCACCATGTTTCTTAAACATTTCAGGGAGGAAACATGGTCAAAATATATCTAATGTTGTTGCAGGACACTTCTTTTTGCTGCCCCCCCCAACCAGCACCTCCTTTTCTGTGCTCCTGAAAATGACCACTATAGATCAGGGCTTTGCCTGTCTGCCAGTTCTTGATGTGCCTACTTAATACTCAGCTCCCCGTCACTGGAAAGGTCAAGCACACTTTTAAGCAAGTTATCAAGAAAACCCACCATATTGGTTCCCTTTGTATTTTAGGGTATTCCATAAATCCTTTAATAATCTCTTTACTGGACTCCTCTTGCTCTATTGACTTGGCTCCTGGATTTGCTTGGTGCTGCCTTAGCTGTTTGATTAATGTTGCCTGAAGCGTAGGCTGTGTTTTGATCATTTCTGCTGACTCCAGACTTCATTCAGTCTGTCTGTTGCCCTCTTTAATTTAAATTTGATGTCAGAAAGTTGTAACTGGTTGTCTCTTCTAAACTCTGAAAGAATACTTTGCACCTAGCTTGCGAGAAATTCTCTCCTTGTGATTGTGAGCCTGAAGAGCTGCTTTTGCTGCCTTATCCTAACTGTTGATCGTTTGACATCTCTTCATATTATGGTTGTCCTACTTCTTGTATGTAATACCTTTGTCCATTATTACAAACAAGAACTTAGAAATGAACTGTAATGTCTTAATTTTTTTGTGATTTAATTATTTCCTTTAAAAATATCAGATAAGCTTAATCCCTTGCCCCAGCTAGACAGGGTTACAAGCCACTGATTTAGATTACTCTGGCATGTATTTAGACCTAATGAATAAGGAAAAACAGAGACAGTGTTTGAAATGATCTCTTTTTTAAAAGACATTTCGATAAGTCATGGTAGGAAAAGCTCAAGTGTAAATAATCCATTAAAAATGGCTGCATTCTATTTTGCTATTTCGGTTTTACGATCCTTGTGTTGTTTACTTTTTTTTCTACCTCTCCAGTACCAGTCATAATGTCTGCTGTTTCCCCATTATTTGTACTAAATCCCATAGTTATTTTTACAAAACTTTCTAAGAAATTTTGAGAACTTACAAGAAGAAATAGAAGTGTTAGCATATACACTTTACTGTGTAATGAGGTTTTCGCTTTACATTTGCAGAAAGCTGACATTCTAGCTGAATAAATAACGCACTGTTACAAACACATGTGTCAGTACCAGCAGGAACAAGAGCTCAGGGTGTTTAATGAGCAAATCATGACATCCTTCTCTGTGCCCTTGTGTCTCCTGGTTCAGCCTCCTGTGCTGCTGCCACTGGCAGTGATTCATCAGCTCCTTTACATAAACAAGATCTTTCTACTGGTCATCCACAGCACTGCACGACATGCCAAAGAGTCCGAATGCGTGTGCATGTGTGTGTGTGCATGTGTGTCTGAATTTTCATGAGATACTCTTTAGGGCAGTGGTATTGAGATGGGAAAATCTAATGCGCAGAGATCATTGAGTAACTATCTCCCCTCTTTATGCAGCAACTTCTGTTAATAGTCATCTCAAACATGTCACTTTGGATTCAGAGACTGTTTACACTGATCACACACTCATGATGCGCACAGTATTACACTGAAAAAGAATCAGACTGGTGTGCACTAATCAAACTTTGCTGGTGTCATCTGCTAACATCACATATTTCATAAATGTTTCAAGTATGAAATGACCAAACTAATCCTAATCCTTGGCCTGTTTTAGGATGGGACAAGCATTCATACGGTTACCATGGAGATGACGGCCACTCCTTCTGCTCCTCTGGGACCGGCCAACCATATGGCCCCACATTTACCACGGGCGATGTGATTGGCTGCTGCGTTAACCTCATCAACAACACTTGCTTTTACACCAAAAATGGCATCAGTTTAGGTTGGTGATCATGCTTTGTGTTGTGTATTTATGCAATAGCTAAACACAAGCAGTGGTATGTTTTAAGATATTCTCTAAGCTGGGATGTAATCACAATATATCATAGCCTGAAGTGAGATATTACTTCTACAAAATAGTTACCAAGTATGGGAATTACATTACCTGTTGTTATTGCGCACAAATTCACTGTTCGAAACCGTGGGGACTTAAAAATAGAAAAGGGAAAGGTTGAGCTCCTCACTTTCATTACTGTGCAGTGCAACAGGAACAGTCCCAAAAATTTCTGATCATATCTCATATGCACTGCTCACTCTCCTCCTTCGTAATTAGGCCACAACAGAGGTTAAAATTAATCTCATACGTTTCCATTTTGTAGCAGAAGTAACAGTCAGAATTGTGAAATGTATCTGTAGCCGCAAATGTGTTACTATGTTGCCTCGATAAAAAAGATGCATGAGCTTTCCTTTTTCTCAAAATTGATTACAATTTTTTGATGTTTTAATGTGTAGTGTGTTATTCATTGCTTAATTTATTACTTTAAATCATTGAATTTACTTTATCTGTCTATCCTTTTGTCCCATTAGGTGTAGCCTTCACGGACCTCCCTGTGAGTATGATTGTACATATCTGCTTTATGTGATTTTTATAATATACCAACTAAACTCCTGTTCACTGCCTCAGTTTTAGGTTCTGTGGAAGCTTAGCAGCCACAAAAAAAACTCTTTAGAGGAAATGTAAATTCTTTTCCTAAAGAAATCATACATTTATGTTTTTACTCCACATTAAGTAATGATTAGTATCATGATACCAAACATAAATGATTCTCATCATACCATTCTTGCTACAAGTGACAAACTAAGTAATGATGTTAAACTGGATATTGACCATGCAGGTCAATATCTAATTTTAGCTAACGTTGACAGTTGGGTTGGAAATTACCTTTTTTCACATTCAGTGGTTGCAGTAACTGGAATATTCCCCTGGCAAAATTAAAAAAACTGCCACTTTAAGAGCTTTACCACCCTGCTTGGTTTTAAGATTAAAAGAATCACAACTGACCACTGTGGCTATAAGTGTAGCAACAGTAACCAACAAATGTCAAACCTATACGGCAATGGTGCATAGGTTTGGTGTAAATTTCATAACAAGTTGTTGACTTCTGCATAAACCAAAAGACCAAATCCCAGCTAAA
>JAPZDZ010000023.1:4246536-4257911 GCA_029783805.1 Acanthurus tennentii | reverse complement strand
TGATACATAATATTTATATATATATATATATTTATATATATATATATATTATGTATGTTATTGATATTATGGATGTGTGTGTGTGTGTATTTATATATATATATACACACACACACACACACACACACACACACACACACATACATATATATATATATATATATATAAAATTCTATACTAAATGAAAATAAATTTAAGCGAATGTTAACTCTTTGGCCATAGTTGGTACATACAGTCCCCCTTTCATAGTGCTAAACAGCAGACATCCTGTCTCACGATTCTACCAAAGGCCCACAATTCACAGCAGTTTGTTTTAAATACACATCAGGCATTTTCTAAAACAAAGTAGACCTCATTCTTCTACTGTTGCTTGTGTGTGGTTCTTTAATATCCTGTTTTACAGTGGTTGGACAGCAGAGGGCAGAAGGAGACTGGGAAATATACAACTACCACAGCACTGATAGGTGTCTTCTGATGAGGATTAACCCCTTTTTTTTTAATTTAATTCTATTATTTTATTCATGTTTTTTATGAAGAATGCACTGATGTAAAGCATACTGATGAGAATATTCTATCATGTCCTCTATGGAAAAGCTTCTTTCTGTTCCTGTGTTTTTGCTCAGCTATCCGCATTCCCAAGCTGTGCCTCATTTTACACACAAACTGATAATATTTTTAATGAAGAGGACACAACACACATTTAACCAATAGATGTCTTTTCAAACATGAGTGATGCATTCATGTGCTCAAATTATGGAGTAATGTTATAATTTCAAGTGTTTTCAAGGCCACAGATCCAAACTTCACAACACTGGCTGATAACAGAAAGAATACTGAAGCATGGAGCTTCTTGAGATTAATGGCAAATACTGCAGAATGGCAAGTTAGAATAAATTGAGGTATAAAGTGAACAACACTTCTAACGACAGCTAGAAACTGTCACCTCACTGTAGAGTGTGAATTTGTTTTTTTCACCCCATTAGCCATGACTCCCATGCAGTTATCTCCTAAAATTCTTTACTTGTTTCCTCTTTTAAAAGTAGATCAGATCAGTCGGTCATTGGTTTGGCCTGAGCTAGAAAGGAACAGTGAGGCAAATAGGATAGAAACAACAAAGGACCAAGAATAGAGCCCTGAGTGACACCGCATGCCGTCAATCGAGACTGTCCTCACATAAGGAACAACAACAGCGGCAACTTCAGGGAGTTGTAGAAAAAAATAACAACATGTTTTTATGTTCAGATGATAAAACCTTTTAGAGACCAGAGTAGTTATAATGTCTGCAAATGCGGAACTAAGGTGATGTTGTGATAAAGTGACAAACGCCACACAGGGACAGGGTGAATGGTTGGGTGAACAAAACATCAGACCAACATAGGAGGCTACTGTTTGTTTCCCATTTTCAGTGACAGTCAATATTGCTGTGAGTATTTTATAAGAGCATGACCATGATTCTTTTCCAGGTTCACCATGTTTAATATTGTAACCATAACAACAAAAGTCCTTTAACCTCATCATGTTTAGTAATGTTACCATGACAACAACAATACCTCTACCTCAACAAAGTATTTATTTTTCCTTAGACCATAATCTGACCCTGTACCTGGCCAAGTTGTTTTTGTTTAACTGTCAAATTATAAAACAATGTTTTCACTAATTTTTAATTGTTTCAGAGGACAGTCAGTGTTATCCTGCCAATCAGAATCTATGTGTGTAGACTGCATAATGTTAATTTGTTGTTTGATTTGGAGATAGATCAGGTATAAACAGTATTTCAAACTTCGTTATGTTATGTGCAAACATACATGATTAACCTTAATATTAATATATTTCCATAAAAATGCTACTTAGAAATGGCAACCCTGCCAAGCAGCTTTTAAGTTTCAAAATTATTTGCTTTGAATCAAAAGGCTAGTAGTGCTGTTGCTTCTCTCCAAAGACAATGATACATATGGACACCTTGAAAAGGAACTAATGCACTGTTTCAGCTATCTTTGACAACTGAATCCATGCCTCTGTGACACAGGCTAGCCCGTCTCTTCTGAAACTGGAGAACCAACTGGATGCCCAGGAACAGCTTGTGTGTGAAACTGTTTGAACTTGACATATTTAAGTGAGCTTTCATCCGAGCTTCATAATGCAATGACAGAATAAAATAAAAATAAAAAAACGGTTAACACCTAACTCAGCTGGCCTTTGGCAACAAAAGCTATGTGTATTTCTGCATTAACCCATAAGGCATTGCTTCACATACGGCAAATTTTATCAGTAATAAACTGTATGTAATCATCACATTAAAATGGACACTTAAGTGTCATTTATTAACATATACCTTGAGCCTGTTTCTGAGATGTCAGCTTTTAATATAAAGACTCATATTTAGTGACTTTGAATGCTATGTTGCAGGAATTACATATAGTGACTAAATGTGCGTGTTGTCTTTCCTTAAGCTAACTGTTGTTAAGGCTGGTTAAAGTGGAGTAGATGCATACAATTGATGCATGCACATGAATATAAAGGTCTGTCCTTGTGACAAAATACACTAGAACATGTACACAAGTGCCATTCATTGTGCTTCTTTCAACCAATACCATGCTACTGATCAGCTGAATCAAACAATATGATCGACCATTAATTTGGTTTGATACTCAGAATTTTGAACAAAAATTTACATGAAATTGAACAAAGAGCTGAAACAGGATGTTACACAATAACTATCGTAGTTATATGACTTTTGGGCAATGTGTCTAAAATTTTTCCAGCCTAGAAGCTACTTAAATGGAAATAAAAGGTAAAAGCTGAGCACCGAGGGGATAAAAACAAGCAAAAAATGATAGATGCCTCATCAGTGACTATGAGGCCCCTGACCACTTTGACTGTGCACCTCCACGTGTGGCTCATGTGCACATACAACGCCAGCACAACAGCTCCCAGTCGACTGACGCAAAAGTACATTCCCGTCATCCAGAGGTTAGTGAATCAAACACATGCTTGAAAATTTCACCGGAGGGGTTGTAAAACCTCCTTACTTGCGCACAGAGAGAGTTGAGCTTGTAATTATGCACAAGGTTAGAGCAGTGGGCTCTGTCCCATATCATATATTATGTCCGCAAGGCCTGTGGACATCCTCACAGCACCACAAGACCTCTGGCCTTCAAAATTGGGATGGAACATTTAGCATAGTTGCTATGGTACATGTTAGTCGCCATGACAACCTACAACAGCATTCTCAAAGGGGGGGGGGTTGTAAATAACGCAACACCCACTCTTATTGCCCAATTGCTGTGATGCATATTCATAGTCACATGTGAGTCATTAGGGACTTGTTTTATTAGTCTACCGACCCATCTATCTATCCATCCATCTATCTATCTAGTCATCCATCCCTCCATCCCTCCATTCTTTTTGGCTTGGCTAAATAGTAATTACTCTGAGGCCAGTTGAAGGATGCAGCCCCCGCCTGCTTTCAGCTAGATTGTAATGGGTTCATAAGCGCTGCTGATTGAATTGATTGCCACAGTTGGAGTCTGGCTGAGATGTACAATGGGGTGGAATATGCAGAGCGCAGAACATTAATCAGCTCACACGAACGGGCTACAGGCTCTCATTTTATTTCAGGTACAGTTGAAAATATATACAATACAAGTCATAAGCAAGAAATGACAGCAGAGGAAGAGACAATATTGCTTTTTCCTGCTGGGTTTGTTTGACAGATGTTTTGTGGTGTTGCCTCGCAGTCTTCAGTGCTTAAGAAACTGTTTGTTCATCTGGTATCATAAGCAAAGCAGTACAGCCTCATTCAGACATTTATTCTTTTAAATGTGCAGTTTTGCAGATATATTCCACTGACATACTTCATGTATACACTGCTTTTTCTTATATAACATACAGAAACAATGACATTAGTTCAAAAGCAGACAGAAAATGAGGCTACAGCAAATGATTTACAGTACTTACCTTTACTTGAATTGAGTGGAAATGACATTTTAATGGTCTGGGGTTAAGAATGAAACGTAAAGTGGGGTTACATAATCTTAATATGAGGTCTGTCTCTTTACAGTTAAAATCTGGAATAATTTGTCTAGATCAAACCCAGTTTTAAAACCTATTTGTGCCTTTTATAAACTCTGGTATAGCCATTAAATATATTTACATTCATTTGATGCCTTCTTATACAATAACTTGCACTGATTATGCAAGGTCTATCATTCCTTTACTTTATTCAAATGTTGTTTAACTCAAAAATGAAACAAACAGCATTTGCATTGGCACAAGTAAGTCTGCAGCGATTACTCATCTGCTTCTATAGTACCTCTGACAGAGTTTCTTTAAAGGTGAGTGTCCTTCCCTATTGATGGAAAAAACTTATTTTTCAGAAAGAATATTGTGGAGTGTCTTTATGTTTCTAGCATTTCCACCAATGACCACAGATTTTGCCCACGAAAAAAGAACTGAATTCTTTGTATTCTCTTATCCAGGCTTTAGCAAAACACATAAATTTGTTCCATACAATGCATAAATATTTGGGTTAATATTGGGATCTGCTTGTGACCGTATTTAGTTTCCAGGGGGAGATCCAGGAGAGCTGATTAAGCTGCAGCCACAGTTTACGTTGCAACGTCAGATACACAGACAATACAAAGGCTAACAGAGACGAGTGTGAGACGGGACGGACGTGCAGGCATGACTCACTGAGGTAGACTGTGACTTGTTGTCAAGAACGTCAAGGTACAACAACAAAATCACTAGTCTTCCACAGCGTGTCGCACTGTTCTGACAGGCTCGACTCAAAGTAGCAGCTCCTGATTATCTGACAACAGAAGCCCTGTAAGTCAAATGAGGTGTGACGTCAAATGTGGAGGATTTTCCCGATTAAAAGGTTTTTATCTGCCTGTAACAAAGGTGCATTATCAATGAATGTGTCACATGAAATACCCAAACCATATGACATTCTATGACAATAACATACCCTTTTTAAACATCAAGGATATACGCATATATTTACATATAAATAAATAGGTCCACACATTATACAACCTATGTCACAACACACTCAACACTGATTAATGACCAATGAAAATGTGTTTGCACTTTGTGATTCATTACATGAATCACAATTACCTTATTCATTCACTGCGCATGATGTAAACATCCAGGGACATTAAGGCACTTTGAATTTGTTGATGCAAACAGGAGCATGAGGAAACAACACGCAGTGGGAGACACAAAGCTTGATGAATTCATTTAAGAGATCGTCCATGCTGCCTGGGAGCTGTTAATAATGCACTGATGACTACAGCGCACATGCACCACATATGGACACACACGCAGAGCTCACCTTTGCTTTTTTGCAGTGTGGATCCAACTCTGCTACAGTGTGAGCTAAGCCAGAGTGTGGAGAGAGAGATCCTCAAGCACACGCGCTCACACACGGACAGGAAGCTGAACAGTTGTGGCAAAGCAGCTGTTTTAATAACAGAAGAGTAAAAGGACACGAGTTTAATCTCCTGGTATTGGTTCTCTAAAGCTCTGCCAATAAAGTTGGAGCTTTGCAGGATAAGGAAGAGGGAAGCAGAGGAGTAGGAAGAAGATAAGGTAAATAAGGAAGGGAGGTGAGGAAAGGAAAGGAAGAAAGGGAGGGCTTAGAGAGGGAAGAGAAACAGAAAAGATGAGGGAAAGGAAAATAAAAAATGTGTGGTAAATGACAGAAGAGTAAAGAATAAAGAAGAAAAAATGGACGCAAAGACAAGGGGAGAAAAAAGTAAGAGGAAGGAAGTTTAGAAGAGAAAAAAAGGAAAAACTAAGTAAGGAGGAAAGGACAAACAGGAGTGGTAAGAAAACAACAGAAAAAAGCATGAGGAGAAGAAACAAGAACAAGAGTGGAAATAAAAGAAAACTTTGGATGAGTGGAACGGGTAGAAGAGGAGAGGAAACGAAATTAATGAAAAATAGATGAGAGGTGTGGAGAGGGAAAAAAAAATGAGAAGGGAAAAAAGGAAAGCCAAGTGCAAATGAGTGAGAATAAAGCAGGGAGATAACTGTTTTCATGTTCAGAAAAAGTCTGTTATTTAAGTCAAACATCACAACACTATTTGTGGGTGCAGGTTGTGCTGTGAATGACAAATATCCTGTAAATAAATGATAATAGCTTGTTTAGCTGGAGCCCGCCTACAGCTTCTCTGCTCCATCCTATTTCCTGTTGATATCGCTGGCTTCAGCTTCGCTGACCCCTCTGCCATTCTTCTATTTCTATTAATCTTTAACGGTGGGTAAACGGCTCGCACCACACGCTGACCGACGTGGCTTTTTCCCACCTCATTATTGTCCCGGAGGAGAAAAGGGAGCAACAAAAATCCTTTATTTGTCTGAAATATATCAAGGATTTGGCCCATCTATGATGTTTGTAACGTCTCTCGGCCATTTGTTTTGTCTGCTCCGCTGTGTTTTTACGGCTCGATGAATTTTTCTGTTCTTTTATTACAGCCAAGATGGTCAAGATGTGTGACTTTTTGTCTAATGACAGCCATCTTCCCTGGGCTGATGGTTTTTGTGTGACAGACAAGTCGCGGAGCCGAGGCACAGCAGAGAGCAGCGGGGCTATAAAGTTATCAATTTTGAGTGCTTTTTGTGCTCTTTCTCTTTTTTTTCTCTCTCTCTTTTTATTTTTACCTTGTCTGTCAGGTCAGTCATGTGTAGCTCACAGTATACACACATACACACTCGAACGCACATACACACACTGGCGCCCTGCTTGCTGATCTCAACAAAGGTCTTTGACACTGTGACATTTGGAAGTAGATGAAATGACCGGCAGGGCTGGGGAGTGCTGCGCTCCATGTTTTACTGCTAGGGTATAAGAGCTCTTAAGACCTGAAAAGAACACACACACACACACACACACACACACATGCATGCACACTCACACATGCACACGCACCTCTTCAGGACCTCAATACCTGCTGCAATACCTTTCTATTCATACGTCTGCTTCCTGGGTTTTCTGCTCTGCTGTGTGGAGCCTTTCAGGTCCTCGTTGGGGTTGAGGCACCACAGGACCCAATCAAACCTAAGTCTAAAGCCCATTAAACAGATGTACCCAGGGGCTGTTGAGCAGTAAATGTATAATTTAAAATTCCTATATTACAACCGCTGGAGGACAACTTCATATCTCGGAGAAGCAACCCCTCATCCCCCAACTCTTCCAATAATTAAGCGATAAATTCTTATTTTTTACCCATGACATGGATGATTGATGTCTGAAATCACAGAACAGGATAAATGGATTTCACTTGTTTGCATATTAAAATTTACTGTAGGAGGCTTAGCATGGCAGAAAATACCCATGCTGGTATTTCACAATATGCACTGTTTTTGATATAAAATGGTAATATAACCCCCCTCCCCTTTCTAAAACTCCCCATACCCTAAATCATTCTTACACAGTCCCCTTACCTGACTCTTCAAGTTGCTGCAGCTTAATACATTTTCATCTCATGGTGAACTTTCCTAACACAGAACTTATGTGCAGTCTCCACATTGCACCACATTGTGTCTGTAGTTTCTCTCTTTACAATGCCCTCATCAGAGGCTGCTGTCAGAGCAAACAATACCCAGAGTGACAGCTGCCTTCGCTGGCTCGCACTGCCACAAAGTTTAAGTTACAGGAGCCATTGATTCTCGACAGGCTATGGGCTGCCTGGGTTAGCACGCACAATGCTGAGGCAACAATGTGGCTGCATTGTCCAGGTCACAGAGCTGAGCAGGAGAGTGACAACGTACAGCAGGCTATGAGTTCATTAGACCAGCACAGCTCTCTTTCCTTTCTTTCTTTCTTTCTTTCTTTCTTTCTTTCTTTCTTTCTTTCTTTCTTTCTTTCTTTCTTTTTTCTCTCTCTCTCTTTGTTCCCAGGGTACCTCTCTCTCTCTCTCCCTCTGCCTGGCGAGGTGTGCCCTTCTCAGTACTCATTAACGTCCAGTATGAGCCATTGAGTTACAGGTATTAGCCGAGGAACATTGAAGATTGCCACACAAGGACATGCTGCCTGGTTAAAACCGATGAACCCACACACACACACACACACACACACACACACACATACACACCCACACATGTGCGCGCGCACAGAATGACACATTAGGAATAAGCTTCACATCCAGCCTGCTTCTAATTTTCACATTAAAAAAGCATATTAAGAAATAATGGGCTCCCCATAGCTCACATAACTTAGTGTCTCTAGTTATCTCTGTCTCTCTGTCTTTCTGGAGGACTTAGGTCACTGCAATATACTCAGACTTGTGCAGAAGAAAAGCTCACAGGGTGAGAGTTTGGGACTATTATTCTCCCAGCTCTGGTCCAACAATTATGGGGAGCCTGCTGAATAGTTCTATGTCATTAGAGCAGGCTAAATTATGCTCTTTATTTTTGGATGAAGGTCCTTTCACTCAGAGCCAAAGAGAGAAATAACTGAGAGAAGACAGGAGGGTTCACCATGAAGCTGACAGACTGTTCAGGGACAGCAGGCTTTCATTTCTCTCCTGGTAATGTTCTAAATTAGACTAATGTTCAATTAGGTTGTCAAGGCCAGTTAGTAAAACGTAATTCTTTTACAGAGGCAGGGGGAAAATCCTTTCATTATATTCCATCATATCCAGTGGGAATAATTTCCCTTTACATGTATGGTAAGCTAATCAAATCATTAACTATTCGTTGCTGATGATAATGATTTCATATATGTTATTAATTAGGGCCACTAAAGGAGTTTATTTTAATTCATGCAGCCACTTCATGTGGACGAGGTTCTTAATGTGGTCATGATGCAGGGGCTTTGCAGTGAGTTTCTTAATGAAATCATATTGTATGCGCACGGTGCAACTCTGGGTGGACAAAATAACAGGTACATGATAAAATGAAGTGCAGTTCAACTCAGCTCCTTACATGTACGACATCCTCTCAGTCTGAGGAAAAAATACATGACATGCTTCATAGAATATTGCTGGTATGTTCTGCTGGAAAACGTTGCACAAGTGCTGCTGTGGCTGTGCATACATCCTGTGTATATCCTCAACCAGCTCTCATGTGATGCACAAACAAATAATCAATAGTCTCTCTCTCTTTTTTCTTTTTCTTTTTTTTTTTTTTAATTTGACATTTGAATTCGTTCTCCAGGTAAAAATAACCTGAAATAGCAGCATCCAGGGACTGAGATACCAAAGAGGATTGTTTGTTGCCCAGAACATTTCATTTAAGTTTCACATTTTTTTTGAGTTACTAATTAAAACAAGTCACAGTGACTGCAGAGATGACTAATTTCAGATTCTGAATTTTTCTCTGTATTTTTGTTGCATGTGATGTTAACACTTTGCAAAACTCATCTAACCACACAGCATAGCCCACATGTACATAATCTGATCAACTGAAGGCAGCAGTGATCAGTAATTTGCTGTTTGTTTTGTTCTACTCTCCGAAAAAGCTCAGGACGGACTCTTGTGTTAACACGGTACATTATGTCTGACTGGCAGAGCCTTGATGCTCATTTTGCCTTAAATCTATCCAGTGAGGCTTTCCGCCGGCTCCCAGGACTCATAAAACCAAATGCCACGAGGGCAAACGGGGCAGAAACGAGCTCCAGTTGACCGGCTGTGATAACACAAGAGGTTGTTATGCTGTCCTACAATAAAATGACACAATTTACACTGAATAGACAAAATTTCAGGAAACATTTCTCTTGAAATTATTTGGGTTTTTTTTTTCTTTTGCACGAACCAAAGCTTCTGCAGACTTTAATACAGTTTCTCTGATTCTTCAGCTTCTCTTCATCTAAAGCTGATCTTTTTTTGATTATTGTAGATTTAATTAGAAAAATCAACATGGACAAAAAAGTACAAACATCATCTGTGTAAGAGTCTGCAACATTTTGTCACCATTTTCTCCTATTTTGTATTTTTCATTTCTTCTTCTCTTTTGTCCCTTTCTTAGTCCCATTTTCCCTTACATTTTCTCCTCTCTTTTGTCCTTTCACATACTCATTTTTCTTCTCTGTACTTTCTCATTTTTTTCTCCTTTATGTTCTTTACCTATGCTTTCAACCCTCTCTTTAGCTTTCGTTTTTTCTTTTCCTCTCCCCATTTTTCCTTTCACCCTCCAATTTTCTTTTCTTCTTCCTTTTACCCTTTCCCTGCTTGCCTTTCTTTTAGCTCCATATTTTTCCCTTTATTTTTTTTTTTTACATTTCCACGTTTCCCTCTTTCCTTTTCTCTCATCTCCTCTCTTTCCTTCCCCTGCCCTTCTTCACACTCCTCCCCTCACTGTAACCCTCCCCCTCCTCTTCCTCCTCCTCCTCCTCCTCCTCCTCCCACCCCCCCCTCTCACCTCATGCACAGTTCCTGTCTTCCCACCTTTCGCTCCACCTGGCAGTATCGATTCTGTGTTAGTGAATTTGGAGCTGCAGGTAGCTCGGGGGTAGGATAATGGCCACTGAGCGGAAGTGAGCAGAGCCGGCCTTGGCTACTTCCTGCACAGCATGGTGGTCATTTCATCACCTGGGTCATTTGTCTAACACCCTGACTCCCACCACCACCTCAACCCCATGGCCTTCTCCTCCTCACCCGCCCACCTCCTTTGTTGTTTTTTTTAATATATATATACCTCCCTTTTTTGCTCTTTCATTTTCTCTGAACCTCCAGGATCTTTCTAAATACCACGCAAGGCTGCAGACAGGAAGATGACAGACCATCAAGGGTCGCTGTAGGCTGATCATTAGCAGTGCCCTGTGGTTGACTTCAATTAGCCTGCAGAGACACTGCGCTGCAGCCGGGCGCAGTGAGAACATGCAGTCAGGTGGGCTTCACAGCTCTCAGATATACAGTCAGATTTTAGTTTTGGCGCAATGGTGACCCACACACACACACACACAGACACACACACACGGTGACTATAAATTAGACAGTAAGACTCTAGCTGTATGTTTACTTCAGCTGACGTCAGTTTATCTCTTAGTAGGACCGTGCATGTCATCAGAGCTAATATGTAGTTTTTTAAAATGACTTTACAAATACCAAAATATGATTAAAATTATAATGAAAACATAACAGCTGCATTGAGATAAGCAGCAACAGTTGGTTAATTCAGTTTTTAATAAGAAGCGGTGAGTCAGTCGCTGTCTTTCATTTGGATGTTGTGAAGTTGCAAATAATCGTGACTGACTGGCCAGACTCTTTCTACATATTCTGACTGATGATTTTTATAAAAACTAAGTTTGGGAAATTGTCACTGAGCGTTGTGATGGTTGAAGAGGAGGAGGAGGAGGAGGAGGAGGAGGAGTGAAAATCTGTGGAGTGGGTAAAATGGCATGATGAAGAAATGGAGACAAGAAATCG
>JAPZDZ010000023.1:4193595-4217889 GCA_029783805.1 Acanthurus tennentii | reverse complement strand
TTTTTTTAATGGAAGTGTCATTATGCATCATTATGCATTCTGCCCATTGTACATACTCAATACAGAACACAGAATTCGTTCTGCTCTGATGTGTTTCACCTGTTTTGATTTACCCACCTGTGTCTCATTAATTCTACTGTGTATATAGTCTCTGTATTTGCACTTTGCCAGTTCATCTGCTGTTGTGTCTTGGTTCTGTCTTTGTTCCTTGATTCTGTTTCTGCCACTTGGTTCTGTGTCCTTGTCTCTGTTCTGCCTTATTTCAACATGCTTCCTGGTTTGCTCTTTTATTTTGGCTGTTTGTATTTCCTTGGTTTTTGGATTTCTTTTTGCTACCTTCTTCTCCCATGGTTTTTGTTTTGTAATCAGTTGTACATTTAAAAGCTCCTTTTTCAAGCCTGGAGTGTTTAGTGATGTTTTGTTGAACCTGTGACAGGATATTAAACTGAATTAAGGAGAGTATCTAACCTTATATAACAAATCTCTAATTAAATTTTAAGTAGTTGTCTTTAAACAAGATTATACATAAACTTAACCACCTTTAACCTAATGCCTAAGCAGAACAGTTCTTAACATTACACCTTATGTAGCCAGTTGTAATAACTAAACATGGCATTTTGTTTGCATTTCTCTCCCATTTGCTCCATTTTGCACTGACCAATTCCCATCGCACTCTGTCACCCAGCATGCCTCAGGAGGGTATGCACTGTATTGCAGACCATGTATTGCAAATGTCTGATGCAATGCACATGAAGTCGTTAGCTCCCCTTTTTACTTTGTGAGGAGCTTCACCACCAGAGTGTAATAAGGTCCCACCTCACAGACACCCAGACAGAGGTAGGCACTACTGCAGCAAATACTTTATGATGTCCACACCAACATTCTTTTTAGGATCATGAAATTTAAATAAGATTGTTACGTAAGGTTTATGAAATTGTTCTGCATGTGGAAACACTACACTGGACTGGGCAGGTCACATCTGACTGATAAATGATCTGTTAAGAAAGGTCTATACTAGAATCAATACCAATCCAGTTTATAGGATTAGTGCATCACTTAGTTAAAACACAAATAAAAAACAACCACTGTGGTCGCTTAGACCTGCACGCATCAATATTTTGACTATTTCTGGGCATCACAACAAGCTGTAAAGAAACCCACTGGCATATTATCACTTCATAAAGCTGATGTATTGAAGCTGCTAGCAAAGATATGCCTATTTACAAAAAACCATCAGGCATGAAGACAGCTTTAGCATGAGAAATATATCTGGCTTTTTAACTAAAAAATGCTCTACAAGGGTTGCTAGCTTGTTGCTAACTTCGTCTGCTGTTTGGTGGTGGACGGGCACCATACAGTGGGTTTATCAGACAGCTGCCTGCTGCAGCTGGACACGACACGACACTGATAAGGGCACTGAGAGTGAAACAAAATGAAGTTGGAGTAGAGTTCTTCAGTTCTTTGTTAATTTGCTACATGTTACATTCCTCATAGTAATTTGAACTAATGTAAATATAAAATTAGTGAATTATGCAGTCTTAAACTTTACTGATGTGGGTTAGTTTATATGACAGCAACAAAAACGCAGAACAATCAGCATGATTTCTTCGCTCCAAACCTGCAAACAAAAATAGATTTTGGAAAAAAAAGACAAGAATTTTAACACGTACATTAACATCAAGCCACTACTTTTTTAATCAGTCCCTTTCAAAACAGAAAGACATTTCTTATTTTTACATTCTAATCTTTTCCATGAAAGGAAATTCTCTGAAATTACAACTGCATGAAAAACTCTGCTGCAGAAGAGAACCTAATGCATGAAAGTGTGTTTGCTCTCACAGAAGCTTGTGTGCGTGTGTTTTCCACCAAAGCAATCTCACACTTCGAGATGCAGTGTCCTCTGTGGCTCTGTAGGAGCTTTCTACGGTCTGAGGAAATACCCTAAATGATGCCTTAGGGATGTGATCAGGATTATCCTAGCTTGAGGATGGAAAATAAAAAAAATATAAAATTAACATAAACCTATATTACAAAGTTCTACTGAGAAATTTGAAAGACAAAGACAAGTCTACCAAGCAGGATTGCTGATTAAAGGCATTGTGGGGAACTTATAGTTCACTTTTTTAAGCTTGACCCAAACAAGAGGGCTAAGAGTCAGGATATCTCTGCTTTTTTCGTTTATTAATCTACTTATTGCAAGTCCACCAATGTATCAGAGTGCAAAATAATCACAAGAGCAACGCTCTCCTTCTCAACATGTCTCTTTGCTTGTCACAGTGGTAAAACGTAAAGTAATAAGTGCTTGTGGACACTGAGGATTAGACCAGGTTGGATTTCAAGAACTACCACTTCTTCTTATCTTTCACCTTCTTTCAAATATCCTTTTCTGCTCCCTTTGTTCCCCTTTGTCCCATCTTTCTACCCTCTGAACAGAAAAGCTGACCAAACTGAATGAGGACAGTCACGTGTACAAGTATGTGGATGCCTTCTGTGTGTGTGTGTTTGTGTGTGCATGCAGGGTGTTCGTCCCCGGAGGCATGCAAGAACGGGACAACCACGAGGAGTGTGTTCTGAGCTGTGAAGTGGGTGTCTGTCAGGATAACAACAACACAACAGGACATACGATAACACATTCACACCAGCATATGCCGTGTTCCTCACCAACTGAATTCCAGCTCAGTGTCATGTGTTGTCAAAATGCCGACACAAGTCCCCCTCTGGGCACTTCCATGTCGAGCTTCCTGCTCTTCTTATAAGTGAAACATATCCAATACACACTCAACACGTGACAAGACAAATGTCAACTATACTCATAGATATTTAGAAAGACTTTCACACAGATCGGATCTTAAATATTCATCATGCTGGTCTGGTTTTTTTCTGTCACACTCAAACAAATAATGCATCAAAGGGTTGCCCTCAGACACTACAGCAGTTTGGAGGAGGAAGATGTGGAAGCAAAGGCAGGACCGGCTGCGTTGATTGATGGCAGCCTGAGATGTGGCGAGGTGTCAGTTGGGGACCCTGATTTTTCCCCTGACTCAAACACAGGACAGCAGAGGATAGACACACATAAAACACACACCCATCAGAAACCTTTAAGACTTAATCCATCACACCAGAACTGACAGACTGATGTGAAATGAGAATAAGAGAGCACCAAGGGGAAAAAATGAACAGACAAAAGTACGGAGGAGCCACTCTGAGACTAGTGCAAACTTACACAGGGGCCTTAACACACACACATATGCACACGCAAACACACACAAACCCTAAGTGACACCATAAACACATAAAAAACAGCCATCATTTCAAGAAACTATATACATTGGTTCTATATGTACATGTGCACTACATGTTACAATATTATGCCTTGAACAACATATTTCACACTCAAAGAGCAAACGTTACTAATCAGATTTTGCAAGCCCTGTACCTAAATAACCTCTTTACTTGCATTTTCAAACATTCCATACTTTTTGCATAAGTAACAGAGTATGCCAAATTACTCTACTGCAGAATGATTTTAAACATAACACTCCAATTGCATTGGTTCTTGGTTGAGGAATTGTTTTGTGGTCGTGTCTGCTCTGAGGAAATGTTATCCTGAAATGAAGACAGCAGGGTTGTTTTGAAAGACATATTTTACACGTTAAAATTGAAATGCTGTTTCTTTATTTGTCTTCCACTGTCAGCCAGGCAAGCTCATCTAAAATTGGGTTTATGCTTTTTCAGTATTGAACAGGTGGATGTGTATATAAGCAACTGAAAGGACACGTCAGTGGTGTCACCACAACTTGTTTTTGCTGTTCCCAAGTAACATTAACGTACATACTCTTGTTTTTTATACTGTTTGATTCTGATTCATGGTAAAATTACAATAGAAAAGGCCTAAAGGTGGAGGACCCCTCAGGGGAGGGGTTCAGTAAACAGCCAGTTAGATAAAGACTGGTATAACATCACGGTCAAAGGTGTAGGTGGTCCTGCAGAAACGTCAACTTTGTTGACCCTGAATGTTCAGCTGCAGAAACATGTCTCAAGTTCTTTACCAGTACTTTTTAATCATATGTACATTGTAAAAATGTGTTATATTATACCTAGTTGGGGTGCTGATGGTAATCAGTTCTAAGAATAACTGTGATATTAAAAAACTGAATATTGATTTCATTTAATAATATATGCCTGATAATATTGTGTAAATAACACAGCACCTCTAAAATTGTTTCATTTTCTTCATGTTCTCGCTTTGTTATAGTATGTGGTGGTAATAACAGCACTTTAACACTGGTTGCCAAACAACATATAATATAAACATTAATTTACTTAATTATTCTTTTCTAACAGTTAAGGTCACAGACTCTCATTTTATTGTATTTGTAAGTATTTTTTTCCCACAAAAGAGACAAAAACACACAATGAACAAAACTAAAGGTGAATTATGATTTTGACTTACGGGATTCTTTTAACAAGTTTTTCTGTAAATGTCACAGTAATATCTTAATCGTGACTTCTTACAATAATCGTGTAGTATAGATCTGATATTGTAAAAGCCTTAACATCTACCTGTACTTACCTGTTTATTTTACTCTCTTTTAATTTTACCATTACTGACCCTGGGTCTGTGTGGGAGGAGGTTCTTCTTTTTTTTTTAGGCAGATAATCTTAGAATGTTAAACCAGCACAGGCACATGATGGACATCCCATTGTGCTTTGAGTCACCTTTGTTTAAGCTTACTCCATAACCCAGACCGAAACTTAACCCTGATTTATGCCTCAACCTGCATGCTAACCCCTCTGATTGTATTTTTACAATCATTGAGGCAACTGCTCGCGTGCACACACGTACATGTAAACACATGTACAAATCCACACACAATTGTAGAAGTCCTGATGTTTTTAATCAGCAGAGAGGCCCCACCCTGGCAGATAAGCGTCTGGTTACGTGTCTGTAAAGAGCAATGGGGAAGGCAGAGTCACCTCAGCAGATGGCCCTATCAGTGTTGGGTAAACCAGCGGCCAGTGCGGCCGTGTTTGGCTTAACGGCCTATAAGTAATTCATTGTGTTCACTGAGAAGGAGCATCTGTCCACCTCTCGGCCCTGGACACACACTCACACACACAGCACACGCAGTTATGTGTAGATGCATTGATAAACATACTTACACGAGCATTCAGTCACAAATGCAGGTACACACGCGCACACACACACACACACACACACACAAATGCAGGGCTTTCAAGCTCATTTGTAGTGGGCAGTGCAGGTGGCTGGAGGAGAGGTCTTTGTTCCATGTGACCTGCTCTGATCAGATAACCACTGCTGATCTTAGTTAATACTCACCAAGAACTCATTTACCTGCTAACGCCAGGGCAGGTCTGAAAACACAAGAGAAAGAGAGAGAGAGATGAAAAGAGGGGTGAAAAAAGCGGGAGAGAGGCCAAGCAGCTGCAGCTCAAAAGGAGGTCCAAAACTTAGAACAAAAAAAAGTCTCACTACTAGAATTAGTTTTAATGGTATTAGTGTTGTCTGTCACATACGCTTTTGAATTCAATAAAGTCTTGTAAAATAACTCATCTCTTTCTATGATATGTCTTTTCAGTCTGTGAACAATTTCACGAATCAACAGCAAGCGCTAATCTCAGCTAATAATAACACACAGGCAATTTTTTTTTTTGACACAAACATCAACTTGTATCACATTTCTTTATTCAAGCGTGGCTGATAACACCTAATTGCTTTTAACTAATTGTGGCCCAAGACTACCTCTTGTGGTTCCGTGTAGGAGATAGGAATAAAAGGTCATAAAAGGTCACAGAGACTTTTAAATTATGCAGTTATATAACAGCATAATGACATGAAGCATAACAAAAAGTGCAGTGAGATCCATTTAGTTTTTTACTGCGTAGTGTTTAATTACTGGATGAAATTTGGAGGAATTTTATGTTTTTCTCATTGTCACCAAATACCAAAAAAAGACCCAATCTAACAATTAATTTATCTTACACATATAGTGTCTGTGTATTTACAGTCTAATTATCCCTCCGTGCCATAGAGCTCTATTGTTGTTCAGGCACTATTAAAAAACACACAACGTGTTCTCCTTCCAGCTCATCCATGAGACAAGTTTTATAGACGCACCCTTCAGTGTCTGCATAGAGACTGTTACAAAGCCTTTCTAACATGTGATTTACTCTGAGAAACAGTTGCAGTTTGCAGTTTTTAAATAAGGTAAAAATAACTGGTTTCGCAGGGGGCATGAACAGCAGTGTCCTGACTGAAAGTCCTGTATTTAATATGTGCATCCACCCAATCCTCCATCACAGACACACTCTGTTTCTCTTTACACCACCTGACTTGTTCTGAGCTTCTAGTATAGCATCAGATGTATTTAAACTGAAGTCAGTTGGAATCTTGCGCATTCGTATTTGATGAACCAGGAATGATACTGATCTGAAACACATTAATGAGGCACAGTGTTACACTGGCTGACATGTTGCTTCATTACCATGAAGACGCACACTGCAACTGTAGTTTATTTTGTCCCAAACCCTCACACACTTTGTTTGTAGTCATTTTTTAATGTAGATTGAGTCGCGAAGTGCATGTTTTTTTCTCTAGAATTCTCCACATCTTTGAATGCAAAGATCTCATGGACAGTTTTCCCACTTGGCACAAGGTCTACAGGTAGTTTGGCCTTTGAGATGAATATGCTGAGTTTTTATTCAAAATAATATTGATTGTATGAAAATTGAACAGCCATCATGGTGTAGAACTTTTTAGCCACAAGAAACGTTTTGGCAACCTGCTGTTTGTCAGTCACAGATCTCAGTATTAAAACACCAAGTTCTGCTATGGAGCACTAAAGCAGCAGGCTAGCTGCTGCCATATGATGCAGGAGACAAGGAGGACAGGTGCAGGATGGGATATTATATACTGTAACGTGCAACCGCATTTGCTTTTCAAAGTTAACAATACAACATGACAGAGTTACATTTACAAATACCATTTTCAAATACTGCCAGCAACTGATGGACATGTTCTTACAGCATGGCTGTTTCCTTCAGCCAGCACTCTGCCAAAGGAATAATAACAGAAAAGTGGCCATCACTCTGCTTTTCAGCTCACACTCTCAAATGGCAGAAATTACAGGCCTGCTTCAGCTCTAGCTGTTGAGACTCGGCTGTAATGTGTACAGCCGCTCAGTCCCCCACCAAGGCCATCTGCCTCTGACTGAAACAGGGAGCGTAAGAGGGTAGCGAGGCAAGTTTAGGTGACCTTTTTTAAGCTCTTCCTTTGAGCTTTGAGGTCTCTTTTCCTTTGGGGAAAATGGCAAAATAATTGTGTTCCTGACTTCTCATCTTGTGCTGCTAACCTGAGTGAAGGAAATGCTTGACACTGTGGAGGGAATTGGCTGAACATGTTTGTGTGAGTATAAACCACTGTATGAACGAATGAATGAACACTCCCCTTATTTCTGATGTTTGTTTACTGTTCTGAGCTAATTAACTATTACACACACGCATTAATACACCCATTAACACTACATCCTCTGCTCTTATTACCATTATCATAAAGCTTGATGGTGGAAAACACCAGAGAAAGTCAAAACAGAACAAACGCAGAGCAAAATGAAAAATGCTAAATTGTGTCAAATGGCAGTATTTTTGTTGTTGCAATGATCGACAGAATGAAATGCATACACTTACATACACAAGGTTGTGCAAATGTAAAATGCAAAATGCATGCACAAAACAACCCTCCTGTAAACATACTTACAAACAAGTGTACAGGCTGTTGCATTTTCACCATCCTTTTTTTCCCCTCTCATCTAAAATTATGCCTCACTTGAAGAAAATTGAAATTGAAAATGTGGAACATTTAGCAGGAGGGTTCCCATATAACCAATTACACACAAGAACCAGAATACAGCTTCCTGGGGCTGAGGAGTTATTTTCGGCTAAAATAAATAACAGGAGGTTGGAGGAAATGGATGTGATTAATTGAGAACCATCTATTTTTTTTGTGTGAATATTAATCAAGTTTTGCCAAAAAAATGATGCGTGCACTGTTCACAGTTTTTAACCAATCACTAATGGAATTTTTCCCGACTATTAAGGCTTGATTTCTTGACCATGACAGACAAACAGCACAGCACCTGAACTGTGTTTGAGTGTTTGTGCTTGTGTGTGCGCGCGCGCGCGTGTGTGTGTGTGTGTTTGTGTGTGTGTGTGTGTATGTGTGTGGTGTCCTGTGTCTATATTTAACCTATGAACCTTTCTTGTGCATGTCTAAATGAGGTGGGATTTGTGTGGGTGGGCTCACTGAAAAGAGAAAAACAGCAAATTTCCATAAAATATCCAAGTAACAGCAGTTGTTTCTTATTCATGCTGTTGTCACCCTTGGCCTGTGCTTTCCCACTTTACAGTGTCTGTGGGGTAAATATATTCTGAGTGGTATCAAAGGTCTGGGCAAAAAAACACATAAAATGCTGCTGGCTCAAATTTATGGTTGGATGTCAGTTAATGTGTCTTTTATGACTTCTTTCTTCACAAACACATGAGCATCTTAGGCCAAGGGACCATAGGCAGATTATGAGACATATTATGTATCAGCATGAACTGTAATCTGTTTGATTGTGTCTTAGTCAGAGGTGTTTAGGGACATTATGTGTATAATGTTTTTATGTAGTAAACATGTATTTGTACAGAATGATTCTCATTAAGTGCAAAGTCTGCTTTATTTGACTGGTGTTGTCCATTGTTTTTGTTCTGAATATTTTGCAGATGTATGTCTATTGCATAGCTCATATTTTTGAAATAAATCTATTTCTATTTTTTATTTTACACTACTACCGCACCCCCGAAGAGCTTTACGCTCACTTATATTTTCCCTGCATATACTCATGCAAAGTGTGATGCGACAATAAATATGACTCATTTAGGTTTGATTTCACTCAGTTTGGTTTGATTTGATTTGATGTGGTCCAGGGCCCCTTCTTTTATCTGGCAAGTGATGGGGTCTTTCTCATGTTTTGAGCTCAGCACTAACACATATTTAGCTGGAACAACAACTCAGTGTTGTGCTGTACCTAAGCACAAATTTCAGATACTTTATTTTAGCATTGCTTTATCATGCTACTTTACTGTAGACTTCCAGTCCAGTTGCACTTCCAGTGCAGTGGCACATTTGACTACACTGAGAATATTAGTTAACATATTAGGGCTTTCCATACAAAACACATGAAGGTTTTATAAAATCTGATGCTGCTTAGGGGTTAAATTACCTGACAGTGCATTAAAAAATAAAAAAAAACAGCAGAGAGCCAATTAGACATTAATTCATCAATAATAATAATCAGAAACCATTCTTGAAACTTAAGAGCACTTTTGCTTTTTGTATTTTAGGAATATTTTGCTAATAATACTTTACTTATAATTCAAGTTAATTACTTTTCAATTTTTTAGGACTTAATTGTCATGTGTGCCATAATTACAGTGAAGCAGTCTTTGGCAATTAAATTCTTAATTCTCAGGCTTCCTTCTACAATCTTCAAACAGCATGAGTAATTAGAAAATCATGCAGGTAAAATTACAATTTTAAATTAAAGATATGAAATACTTCAAAAGCAAAACATAGGGGTAGAAAATACATTATAAATAATAAAATAGCGCACAATAAAATATGGTATAATACTGTGATAGGCAGATGTACAATAATAACAATGAATGAACTATAATGTGGACGGGTTATGGGCAGGTCTGAACAGGGTTTTAGTCAGATAGTGCTCACAAAGCGACTCACAAATCTGTGAGCTGTGAGTAAAGTGTCATAGTGATGAGCTAAAGAGTTCAGTAGTCTTACAGCCGAGAACGATTTGTTTATTTGCCAAACGGCATCTTGCTTGACTGTTGTAACTGTGGTGACTGGGGTCTTTGAGGGTCTGCTGACCTTCTTCCTGCATCAGTGGGTCTACTTTTACTTAATGACATATTCCAGGTAGGACTGTAATGGAGTATGTCTTTAGCCCAGAACAGCTACTTTTGCGTGAGCAAAAATGTAAAGTATCTATTACACAGAATGTATCAAATATTTCAATATTTTAGCATATCAGAGGGGTTTTGGCCACAGTGCATGTGGTCTTGGACTGATGAAAAATCCAATCATTAGAGTGTCCAGTTTTTGGGGTTCCTGACCCTTTGGGCTCCTAGGCCTGTATCCTACACACCCATTTATTAATGCATAAATGCAGGAGACTTGTACCCTAACGCTGCACCTGCCTCTTACCCATCACTCTCCCCATCCACCTCTCACAGTCCGGCAGTTCACACTTTGTGGAGCGGAGAGGACTGTGGCAAACTGGCCTGCCATAATGCATTTGTGATCACTGTAATTTCTTAGAAAAAAAGCAGAAATCATCCACTGTCACAAAAGACACGAAAAGTTCACGCTGCATAAGGATTGGAAAGTTACAGTGTTAAAATGTCCTATTGTGCTCTGAAATTAGGCTGGATTGAAAAGTTAAAAGCTTTTGTTAAATGCCAAACACAACTGTCTGAGTTAAAATGATGGAAGAAGTGGTAAAACAATGTATTTCTATTTGCTCCCCATGCTTTGAATAACCTTTTCCAAGTGCCTTTTACATAGGATTTTTATCAAGTCGATGAATTTGTTCTATACTTTCCATCCAAATGTCCTTTAATGCAAATGCTCTTTTAGACATTTCTGTTTGTTATAATGACGATAATAATGGCAATTCTAGACTTTGCACTCTGTTCAGCTCCATTATTAACTGTTCCAAAACAGGGTGTCAGAGAGCCATATTCTTTTTCTCTATAATTTTTTTTCTACATTATTTTAAACATTGCACATAGGACCTGCTGTCATGGAAAGCCACTGGTTACACTTTTTAACATTCCCTGTTTCCCCTAACTGTTAAAAGGACAAATTTGAAGTTCTGAAGTAACTCCATTTTTGGGGTAGGAAGCTAGTGCCAAAAGCACGCAATTAAGACAGAAAATTTTCTGTGCTGTTTCACCTGTAAAAAGGAGTGAGAACAAGAGTAGGAAGAAGAGACACTGTCCACTTTAGACACTAAAAAGCACAGGCGGATGAAAAAATGACCCTAAATAAGTACTGTGTCTTCTGGCAGATATAAAACACTCAGATGTAGACCCTCCATCTTTGCTCTACTTCATGGGCTGATGCTAAAAGCTGAGGCGAGGGTCTTGTGTAGTAAGCAGTTTATTAGCTATTTATTAAAAAACTATCAGAAGAACAACCTAGAATCGCACATAGTTTCTTTCTTGAATTTCTCCTTTGTGGGTTATTGTTGTAGCATACAAACACCTGAACATGCACACACATGCACACAGTTGTGAGGCACGAGCTCAACGCACGGACGCAGGCATCACTCAAACACATGCACGCAAACTTTGAGCAAAGACTCACACATACACGTCACATCTTGAAGCGCAGGTTTAATCAGGCATAGTTGAAAAGGAAAATGCCATTAGATTTTAAAGTGGATAATTTCACATCCTTCGCTCCATTCATTTCTTCATTTTTCTTTTCAAACCAGCCTTTTATGCCCACTGCATGTGCTTTTATGGAAAATTACAACATTTAAACCAGACTCTTTGGTCAGGGGTAATTACACAAAGAACCATTAGCAGTCTTCCAAGACCAATGTACTATAAGCATTTTTCTTTTTCTTTTTATACTGCTATTTTCATCCGTAAGAACATGCCATATAAGAAAGAGGATAATCATGATTTAATTATCTGTCATTATTGGGAGCAAAACGCAGGTCACTTAGGTTCACATATGCTACATGCTGTTATAAACAAAGCAATGGTATGACATAGGCTAAATAAACAAGACTGTTCTGTACACTGTAGGTTCAGGACAAATATCTGTTGTTTTTCTCTGGCAATCTAGTAGAAGCAATTAAAATCATGTTCAAAGTATGCTACGGCTCCTGTGCTCCTCACCTGCAAAGCCACCGAGCTGATTTATGTTTGGATCATGTGAGGGGTTCCCTCAAAATGCAGTTCACTGCATTCAAAATGATTGTACCAAGTAAAATTTTGCACAGGGATGTTCATTAATATATTAATAATAAATTGGTTCCAGTGACTTTTGTGTTTGCATATAAAAATTAACAGATTATATTAAAAAAAAAAAAAACAATATTATAACAATCATTTCAAATGTGCAAATATAGTGTCCTAAAAAAAAGAAAAGATGCATACAATCATTTGTCTCCATAAATCTATCTTGTATAGCCTATGCTTTTACTATATGTTAAGCAGTCCTGTGTTACCTCGATGCTTCTACATGTCGGTCCAATCATGAAATGGGTTGCAAATCGCACTAAGTTGCCTCTAAAGCTGACATTATCACAAATCCATTTGATGATTCGTGGCAAATTGTTACATGTCGCAATGCCACGTTCTACCTGAGGGGCTTGTGGTGGCGCTGTTTAAAAAAGCTCTGGGCTACCTCTCAGTCCAGCACTCTTCCTCCTCTTCTTCTGTGGTTCCTCCATGGTTCACTCACAACAAGCATAACGGCTTTCTGTCTCAGTCAGTTGGACTTTTGGTTTACCGTTGTATTTGCCGTTTGCGAATTTAATAAGGCTTGATGTTTTCTTCAAACGTGAGCTACCGATACGAGCCAGCGGTCGGTAGCTAATTGTAAGCTGTCGAGCTCGTCAGCCAAAGTTACCTGCTCTTGCTAACACAAGCAGCTGAACTCGCAGCACCCACAGAGCTTCACATGAGCCGGCTGGTTCGCATTAAAAACAGAAAGTGAGTATCAGCTTACTGTGTTTAGTGTCTCGTGATTTCAGGTAATTGTGGTTAACTGGTCTTTCTTTGTGACAGAGCTATGAGATACACGCTTTTTTTAACAGGAGTCTGTAAATCTTTGATTGATTAAAATGTATATTTTGTTGGGGTTATCTCAGCTTGGTCTTTTGCGTTATTCCTGCTCCTGAGTAGAATATTAGGTTTGAGAAACATTATTATTATCCAGGCTGGACAGTTTTAGTGAAAACTTGCATTTTGGAAACTTAGGGACTAAGTATTTTTTGGAACTGGACCCACATATAATACTAGCTAAAAGTTAGGGTTTCTTAGCCTCTGGAACTTCCCATTTGAACATTACCTTACGCTCACAATCTTACAGTAAGCAAAAAAGGGGTAACCAAGAAACCTGGAGTAACCAAATAAACTCCACGGAGGTTTTCTCTGCATAGGAACATGGAAAAAGCATTAAACAAAGCTTACAACGGTTATTTCAAAGTTATAAAGTTATATAGAAAATAACTTTAAAATGATGACATTTTTTAAAGTTTTTATCAAGCTTTTTTTTTTTAAATCAAGTGACTGATCGCTTATCCTTGCACTTCAGTAATAAAACCTGTAGGTGTACTCAAAAACTGAGCAGCCACTGCTTCTTTCTCTCCCCTCTCAGTTTCTCTGCAGCACAGAGGCAACAGGACTATACTGGTGATGTAGCTGTTTCACTGTTTTACTGGCCAACTGACTAACTACCTTCTGAAAAAAGGTGTAAGATCATTCTTTAAACACAGCGATGGATGAGGACACTCCAACCTTAAAGCCAAGACAGATCCAGAATCAAAATGTGGTTCATCGCCTTGAGAGGCGCAGGATCTGTTCAGGCAGACCTGGAGCTCACTGGTACAGAGTACGTTGCTTCCACCAGAACCTTTTCCCCAACTTTACAGTGGTCAATGTGGAGAAGCCCCCCTGCTTCCTTAGGAAGTTCTCACCAGACGGACGCTGCTTCATCGCCTTCTCTTCTGACCAGACTTCTTTAGAGGTAAGAAGACAGAAACCTTACTGTTAATGTTAACTTTATGTCTTTTTCCACTCGTATTTCCCCTTTACTTGTAAGTGAGAGTCCTGAACTGCCTTGTTGAATGATTTCAACCTCTTAATTTAAAAAACAATACACCTTAAACTGGAACAAACAGGCTTCATCTAAATATCTAATTTACCTTAGTTGAGGAAAAACAACTGTCCTTTAATCCCAGTTTTTCTCCTTCAGATATATGAATATCAAGGCTGCCAGGCAGCTCAAGACCTGCTGAGAGGCCAAGAGGGAGAGACTCTTTTAACAGCCAATGACCAGCGTTCCCTCAACATCCGAGGACGCCTGTTTGAGCGCTTCTTCTCCTTGCTCCACGTCACTAATGTGGCATCAAATGGAGAACACCTCAACCGGGAGTGCAGCCTCTTCACTGATGACTGCCGCTATGTCATTGTTGGGTCTGCTGTGTACGTCCCAGAGGAGCCACCACCTTACTTCTTTGAGGTGATAACACGATCAGATTGACAAAAAGTTTGCAAAGAAACTCAAAAACTGCTAATTAACTACAAGTTTACTTCTATAGTTTTGCCTAGACTGCCCCTTTTTATTGATATTTTATCTTCCCTCAGGTGTATCGGAATAATGAATCTGTGACGCCCAACCCCCGGTCCCCTTTAGAGGATTACTCCCTCCACATCATTGACCTCCACACTGGCAGGCTCTGTGACACCAGGTCCTTTAAGTGTGACAAGATCATCCTGTCCCACAACCAGGGCCTCTATCTTTACAGGAACATCCTGGCTGTGCTGTCCGTCCAGCAGCAGACTATACATGTGTTTCAGGTGAGCAGATACACCTTTTAAAATGAAAGTCTGCACTTAATAACTTAAGAGTAAAGTGATACAAGCAGGTTTGATTCAGGTTTGGACTTAGCCTTTCTTGGATGTGAGATGTAGCCTATCTGTAACTTGGTAAGTTTTGCACTTTACAAAGTTTAAAATAGTTCTGATCTTAACATGTGTACAAAAACTTTTTTTTATTAAATTCTGTCCAGCTTGGGCATCTAGTGCTCCTGAAAGAACAGCTCAGACTCATCTTCATCACCAGTTTCATCAGCATCACCTTTGTTTGTTTTTCCCCGGCTTTACTCTGTTCTCTCCTGCTTCTAGGTCACTCCAGAGGGAACATTTCTAGATGTCAGGACCATTGGGCGGTTCTGCTATGAGGACGACCTGCTGACTCTCTCAGCAGTTTACACTGAGGCTCAGGCTGAGAGTCAGCCCGGTTTTCCTCGTCTGTACACTGACAAAACCATCAACTCCCTCAAGCACAGGCTGCTGGTCTACCTGTGGAGAAGAGCTGAGCAGGATGGAAGTGCCACCGCCAAGAGGAGGTATACAAACTTACTCCAATGCTTTTCTTTATTTGTTTATTTTTTTATTAATATTGTTCTCCGATTTCCAGTTGTTCTTTGCCTCTTACCCTGGTTTAAGTTACATGTTTTTCACATACTTGCTAATCTTATAAGAGTTTGCGTTTTTTCACAGTCTGATGAAGGCCAGGACTTTGTTGTTGAGCTTGTGTATAGTGATCCTGGTTCACTGCAGACTTGTCAATTTGTAAACATTTTGACATCACTTGTACTAAACAATAGAAAAAGCTTATGATGTCTATAAGTTCAGTTGTGCAAGACTCAACTCAAATAGTATGAGACAAAAAAGGTCAATCCTTCTGAACAGCAAAAAAACCCCAAAAAACAAGGAGTTCAACCAGTCATAGCCCTTCCTTCATCAAAATAACAAGCGTGGATGATCATGATTGACAAATGCGTGATGTCATTTAATGAAACTGCAAAATAAACTTTATTCCCGTGGGCTGAACGCACATAGGTAGGTCTGCTTATAAAAGCCTTTTATATTCAGTGGCTTTGCCCTTATGATGCTGAAATTCGATGCCTTCAAACTGAGGACAGCTGTGGATGGAGGTATTATGTTGAATTTCAAATGTCAGGAATTTCTTCAAGCTTCTGCAAACATCCACTTGGACTCAAGGATGATCTGATCAGAATTTGACAGTCAAAGGTAGCTGTGACCTTACAGAACATGTTTTTGACCATAACAAAAAAAAATATTTTTTAACTTTATTTATTTATTTTTTTATTTATTTAATGTTAAATAACTAGAATAGCTGCTCCCGGTGTATCACATGCTGCTCGTTGGGAAATAAAATAATTAAAAAATAAAATCAAAAGCAAAACTGGGGGCATATTTAAAAGCACCTAGTTTTAAAATTTAGTCACACTGTCTCCAAAACAGTGACTTAATGGTCCCAGTCTGAAGTCCTAGGATACATTTTTTTGTGTAACAGAATATATTTGTTTTGAATACATTTGTTGTTTCAAGTACTTCCCTTATTTCTCTGTGGAGATTTGACAGGGATAAAGTTTGTCCATGAAAAGATATGAGTTCACAATTATTCCTCTGTGTCCAGGTGTTCTGTAGCAGAGTGTATAGCTGTGTTTGGTCTGTGGCCTTCCCCTACTAACACTTGGTTACTTATTGCTTCTTTACACAATGCTTTTGTTTGAGTGGCTTCTTGTATTTTGAAGGAATAGTGCAACAAATAATGCATTGTGCATGAAAGCCTCTGTGTGGATTTGAAACTAGTAGCAGGCCGAAAGCATTGTGTCTCACATGAGCACAAACAGAGCTGAAAAGCCTCCTGAGAAAGAAATTGAGAATTGTTTACACATATTCATTTTAAAGGTGCTGCAGCCAATAGGCAAACTTTCACTTGTGCATCCAGTGGTGCATCTTTATCTCTCAGTCAGGGACACACTCCGGCGTTGATAGGGTTGACTCCCTGTGCTGGGGTTCAGTCAAATATTTACAGTTGGGTACACTGCTGTAAAGGTGAATAACATGTCAAAAAATAACTCCAGCCTATCAAGCACCCAGTTCACACAGCAAAGATGTTCAATATGATGTAAATGATCTCTTTAGTTCAGCCTGCTCCTGGTTTTGCTGGCAGATTCTTCCAGTTTTTCGATCAGCTGAGACGGCTGAGGATGTGGAAGATGCAGCTGCTGGATGAGCATCACCTCTTCATTAAATACACCAGTGAAGATGTTGTCACGCTAAGAGTCACCGACCCCTCTCAGGTAAGCACAACAAACACACATGCACACACCTGAATTCCTCCCTGTGTTCTCTGTGTTGCTGTGCCCTGCCTCTCTAGTGCCTTTTGTTGTTTGTGCTGCATAACAGGGATTCCTCTAAAGCTCTCCAAGGACACGCTTCTCCTACATATTCTGTTCAGTCCTGTGATTTATTCACGGCAACAGCAAACTGATGTAATTAATGTATTATTTATCAACACAAAATTTCAGCTCTCTGACCTCCTAGCAAATCAGCTGTTTTTGTTTTACAAATGTAGAATATATAATAGTAATCTCTCATTAAAAATATATTAAAGTTACAGTCTGAAATGCTTAGTTTCACTCAAATAGCTATGTTGCTGTTCCTATCTGACCTTGGTTGGTCACTCTTTGAAGCAAGCATAATGTGTTCTCAGTAGCCGTAGTCTCTCTAAGAGCTAACTAGCACCTAAAGTCAGCAGCAGTGACAGGTTACCTCTGAAAACTCCTAAAAAAAACAGCAAGAAAAGAGGCAGAGCAGTTGGAGAAAATTAGAGGCATAATCAGAGAGCATTTTTCCCTTAAAATATGATATGAAATTAGTTATAGCTGTTGGTGTGTGAGACAGAGTGTTGAAGAGCATTACACAGGGTCTCCTACCCACATACTTTAGTTACCTAGTGCAGTAACAAGGCACGGCGCAGAGTGACTGACACAGAGACATCAGTTACCTTGTTTCAAGTCAGAGTACCAACAAAATTATTTTTAAGCTGTTAATTTGATGCAAAGTAGTCACATAATGTTGCTTTGAGGATAAATAATTAAAAAAATATATTACTATCCTTGTTTCTGTTTTTTGTCTCCCAGCCATCATTCTTCGTTGTGTACAACATGGTGTCCACAGAAGTACTGGCTGTCTTTGAAAACACCTCCGACCAGCTGTTGGAGCTGTTTGAGAATTTCTGTGACCTGTTCAGAAACGCTACACTGCACAGCCAGGCTGTCCAGTTCCCCTGCTCCGCTTCATCCAACAACTACGCACGGCAGGTCCAGAGAAGGTACTGAGGAGAGAGACACTCCTTTTAACAGAAGTCTAACACCTAATAGTTCCTGCCAAAATTGAATGTATTTCATTGTGGACCAAGGCTGGAAAGCTGCTGGGTCCAAGAGTCTTTTCTGATTAAAAGAGAGAACTGCAACCGATGGTGTGCAGCCAAATGTCAGGGAGGATTTGAAGACAGTTGTTTGGAAGGGAACTAGATCAGCAGCAATCGTCTGGAGGAAGAGGAAGGAGTTTGAGGACTTAATCTGGATATAAAAGAGGCATTAAAACAGTCAGTGTAGCTGGAGGAACTGTGATTGAATTTGGATGTTCAACACGCTAGCATAGGTGACATAATCCTCTGTGGAAGGTAAAGAGGGAGAACCAGACAGGGAGGGAGGGGATGTCGGAAAGGAGAAGAAAATAAAGGATAGTTTGAGGGAGGGAAAGAGCTCATAATAAGATTTTAGAGTGTGGAAAATTGATGTCTAGAAGAAAGAGAGGAGAAATTGAAAGCTGACGAGCACATTCAGCAAAACAGTTTTGTTCCTTTTAACAACTGGCTAGCAAAGCCCCGGTTCAGAGGGGTTTAATGGGCCACAAACTAAAATTAAAGACATGCAGGTGTCACAAGAATTGAGCATAAAACAAGTTGAGAGGAGAGACTAAAACTAAGGATAGAGAACCTGCAGAGTTCAAAGTGAAGGAGAGAATGAAAGAGGGATTGTGACATTCAGAGACACTGCTGTGTGTTGGTGTGAGTCTTGAGACTACAACTTAACCGGATATGTTCAAATAAACGGGCTTAGAATGAACACATTTGTTCTCCAAAGCAAACCAACTATAGTGATAGAAATGCTTTTTTACTCTCCTCTTAACTTCAAACCAAACTAAGAGAAATAAACATTTAAGTATCAAAGAGGCACCTTTGCTGGCTGTTGTGGTGTTTTGCACCTTAGCCACGGTGCCAAAAGAGGCCAGGGCAGATTCCTGTTTCATGCTGCCGTGCTGATATCCTTCTCTGTCTTTGGCTCAGATTCAAAGACACCATAGTGAATGCCAAATACGGCGGGCACACCGAGGCCGTACGACGGCTGCTGGGTCAGCTGCCAATCAGCGCCCAGTCCTACAGCAGCAGCCCTTACCTCGACCTCTCCCTATTCAGTTATGATGACAAGTGGGTGTCAGTGATGGAGAGACCCAAGACCTGCGGAGATCACCCCATCAGGTAAAGCCTCTATCAGGGAGAATGTGCATCTTATCAAGTGATGTAACACAATCTTCTAATCAATCAAAGTCTACGGATAAACAATACTTATAATACATCCTTAAAAAAAACAATTAGGGAGAAACTGCAGGGGTCAGTTTTTCTTGGCTTCTGCAGTTTTCCACACAAATGCCTGCAAAAAAGACAAACATTCACATGTACGTTAAATATCTTTTCACTGGATAGGCATAGCAATGTAAATTACCACCTTGAGTTCAGGATCATTGTGATGGGATTTTAAAAAAATGATCTTATAACTGAAGGAGCAATTAACCAGAATATTTTTACATGAATGTAGCTTACCATCCTAAAGTGTTATATGCTTAATTTGTTTTATCTGATAAACTGTATTTTACACATATGTACATCTCCATTTTTCTGAAACTGGCTGATCCGACCATATTAAGAGTTTAACGGTTTGTCTTTCTCTGTGTCCCTTTGTCCCTGACCCACCAGGTTTTATGCTCGGGACTCCGGCTTGCTGAAGTTTAAGATCCAGGCAGGCCTGCTTGGACGGCCGGTAAACCACGCCGTGCGACGCCTGGTCGCCTTCACTTTCCACCCCTTTGAACCCTTTGCCATCTCTGTCCAGCGCACCAACGCAGAGTATGTGGTCAACTTCCACATGAGGCACGTCTGTGCGTGAGAAGCTCGTGCATGTGTGTGGCAAACTAAATTCAAAGACTCACACTTGGAACCAAGTGGACCGTTGGGCCTCTGTTAGCAGCTATGAGGGACAATACAATAAACATGTCCTCCATCAGGAGGCACAAAAGTGTTTGTTCTGCTAGTCGCCCTCTCCTCCAGAGAAATCAGCAGTCCTCTCCCTGCATTCTCCTCCTGATGGAAACTACTGTTCCGCTCTTCTTTGCCCCTCCATCACACAGTGGTCACTCCACTTCATCCCTCCTCCCCCTCCGCGAGAAGGCAGCAATTCTGCCTTTTGCTTTCGTCTGCACCGCTTTGCCTCCTTTTTCCCCCTTCCACAGCAGAACAAAGGGGGAACTGTAGTGAGGAGGTGGGAGCCACAGGTAGTCGGGCTTCTTAAAAGGAACCAGTGGTGTTTTCTCTTTCCCACCGTGCACTGTATGCTGCACATTTATATCAGAATCGCTTATCCAGTTGGTCTGTGACCAGCTGGCTAAAAAAGGGTTTTTTTCTCATATTGATGGGGAAGGAGGTAAATTTGTATGACATTGTTTTTTACACTTTTTACATATTACCACTAGTATATATTTTATGATAATAAAATTATCCAATTTTTTGCTCTCTGTTCATTTTATTCTATCTAGTGTTTGTTGAGCTTTACAGAAAGTAGAGCATTTTTGCATTGTATTGTATTCAGTTAGTTGTCTGCAGTAACTATGGGTTTATGTTATTGTAAACTGTCTTATCTGAGAGGACTAAATAATGAACAAGGAAAACTTGGTATGGGTTGATGCCTGAAGTAGAACTGGTAATTAATTTCACTTCACAACTCTAAATATTGACATTTATACAAATACATTTGTATGAGAAAGTAATCTTTCATATGCTGTGCATGTGTTTGTGTGTGATGGGAGGGCTTATGCATAAGCAGGTATGGGTGAGTTTTCTTTGGTTTGTGTTCCTTCATATTTTTGCACATGTAAGTAGGAGAGCACTGAAGTAGAAACTTAATTGCAAAACAAGGTTTGCCTTTTTTCATCAGGATGAAACTGTTTTTTTTTTCCTTAACCTGTCTATTTATGTATTTTTCAACCAGCTCTTCAGACAGTGGATTGTAGTTCTTTAAGCGTCCTACTGAATATCTTAAACCATGAAAACTCATAATCAAAATTATATTAGCACAACTTTGTACCACATACGCTGCAGAGATAAGATACTGTGCCAGTGTCACATTAAATTTGACTACTGATCCCTGCAGTCTGTTTTCCTGCAGTGTTTTGGATGACAGCTAGCTCTTTTACATCAGGTCTGTCTGTTCTGACTAGAGCCTTGGACATCTGTTTACATATTTAATGTATTAGAAAAAACACACATATATAAACAAATATGTAAATGGTCTAACACCCCCATACCCGACATGAGTACGATGTCTCAAACACATGAACTGGCACATATGTATGAAATACAGATATAAAGGCAAAAAGCACACAACCAAGCAGCTGCAGGAAGTCATGGTGGTATGGAAAGCAGGTGCTGAGGGATTAAGTGTCCTCCTAGCCTCTGGTTACACACTGCAGTGAACCTGGAAGGTGTGTGTGTGTTTTTTTTTTTTTTTTGAGAGAGACTGACTAATGGGTTCTAGGCAGATAGAAAAAAAGATATTCATGGATGGAAAGATGATGGAGAGATGAAAGAATCAGTGAGAGACGAGTGGGGGAAAAGGAAGCTGTGAGATGTGAGGACCAATGCGGCGTGAGTGCAGTGACTGAATTATGTGGCTTCTTAGTTTTGCATCAACACAATTAATTCTATATTGTAGATCAAGGCTTACGGAAGCCATGTTATGTCATTGTCATTATAGTGTGTTTGTGTAAGCTAGTTTTTGACAGCATGCTGTGATAATCAACTAATTACAGGAAGCACACACAGCAGGAACAGACAGGCCTACATATAGAAGGACATTGTCTGTCGTTTCCCTCTCAGAAAGCAAATTGACCACAGAAAATAAAAAAAAAAATGTGTATGTTTGAGTGCTGACAAGGAGCTGAGTTACTGTGTCCTCTCTATCTGGTTCTGCGTTTGTTTCAAGCCACATTTATGCTACTTGGACCTTATTTAATGCTGCTTGAGTGAGTTCACATATTTATAGTTTTTTGCAGAAAATCTAAGCCTTAATTGTCCCTCATTAGTAAAGTAAGCAACTATAAGCTATCTGTTTTTTGCCAGTAATGTTTAACGGCCAATAAAGATGCAGGACACAGTGGAGTGAGAGTTATTGCCACGGTCTTCAAAGCAAACACACGTACTATATTACTACATGAACCCAGTGCCTCCTGGTAGCTACAATAACAAACATGTTGTATGTGTCTCATTCTTAAGAACCAGGTAAACCCAGAGCCTTCTCCCTGACCTTGGTTGCTACGGAAACATAACTGCTCTCTGCTTGGTAACCTAGTCGTTTCTAATTGCTGTTGTCTTGGGAACAGAGCAGCCAATGTAATCCAGAAAAGGCCACAATCCTAAGTGTTTCCTGTTGCAGTTCTCATCTTCTCGGAGCGGTCTATAAACGTACACAGACATATTTAATCATCCGGACAACACGCCGCTGGATACTAAAATACATACAGAACACATCACTAATGGATTTGCAGTGTAAAGCATTTATATTTTATATTTACATTGAAGTGCTTTAGTATGTTGTTCAACTTTCTGAACATAGAATGACTCACCTTGGTTTGCAAACATCACATTCTTTGTTTTCTTTTGTTTATGTTTTGTTGTTCCTCATCGAGCCATGTCTTCTTTCCAAGGTTAAAAGGGTGCTTAAAAAAACACACACACAAAAAAAGGCTGTACACAGAAGGATTGTGGAATATTAGGGAAAAAATCTAAATAATGATTGGATTACAGATACAGTATATACAGTGTCAGCTGGGACACCCAGTTAGTAATATGTGGGAGGATGCCACCCCCCCCCCGTTGGCAAAATGACCACAATGCTTCCCCCTTATTAACCCGCCATCGCCCTCTTCAATCCAAGCAGCAGAGGGGGACTTATTGAATATGTCAGTCTGGTCTGCCAGACTCTTTGATCTTTTGGCCATAGATATAAAACATAAGACAACATGTGTCTTTGAGACTCATCTTGCTGAGATGGAAGCATCAGCTGCCATCTTACCTGGGTCCGATTTTAAACTCGTTTTGACTGGAACCTGCTGCTCTGATGCAACTGGAAAATTTTTCTTCATAATTAGACACATTTTTGAAAGGAAAAGGGCCGGATGAGCATTTTAACCACCGAGCTGAAAAAAGGTCAGCTGCAAAATATCAAAAGAATTACTGACAAGGTGAGGGAGCAAAGTGTGGATTAAACCTCTTAATAGCCTAGAATAGAATAGATAGATAATTATTGTTAATAGATTTCTTACAAAATCTTGTATTATTTCAGGGGCCCTTTTCTGATTTCCATCTGCACCCATGGGAGTGATCCTGCCTTTCCTGCCAACCTCAAATGCCTTCCTGCCCTCACCACAGACCCTCAGAGTGGTTCTGCCAGGGCAAGGACACCACGGGCTGCATTTTAAAATAAAATACATAAGAGAGCTTTTGAAAAAGGTGCAGCTTAATGTGTTTATATTTAGACAAAAATAAAATAAAAAGTGTAACTTGTGTTTCTGTTTTCCTTATTTTCGTTAACTTCACTCTACATCTTCAGTATCAACCAGTTTCAAATTAAATGATCTTAACATATCTGAACAAACTGAGCAACTTTAGCCTTTTGGCTTTATTTACCTTTTATAGTTGGCTTCAATTTTCTTGTTTATTAAGAGAGGCTCTAACTTGTCCTGCCATGACTATATTGTCAGTTTGTGCTTTTGGACTTTGATACTTTTGGATTGATCATGTTTGTCTCTTGGATCATTTCAGATTTGAACGCTTATGTTTGCTCAAAACATGCATTGTGCCGTAGTAATGCTTTTGATAATCACCGTGGTCTCAGAACATGAGACAGGCAGGTTTTAAACTGCCAGCAGGAAAAACAACAAACCCCTTAGGGTCCATCCGCTCTGCATTATGAACTGGTTCCACTGTCGAATTTTCTCTTTTTAAAGCAAATGTGAGCAGACTTCTCTCTAACTCATTTACTCCTCCAACTTTTCTCTCATCTTTTACCTTTGTCTTTTACCTTTGTGTGTTTTCTTGCTAACAGACATATGGTGGGGTACACAGATTTTTATTGGCTGAGATTATTTTAAACTAATGCAATAGAGTATTGTACATATGATGTATTTTTATAAACCAACCCAGAAGTTAGCATCACCCTAGTTCCTTTGTCAAACAGCCAATGGGATGTTGGGTTTTGG
>JAPZDZ010000023.1:4159104-4170178 GCA_029783805.1 Acanthurus tennentii | reverse complement strand
ACTGTTTGTACAGATAATTTAAAGATAATTTAATTTTGGGACATAAATAACAACATGTGGATCAACTTCCTACATTAAGTCAGTTGTTACATTAACTGAAGCACTACCGGGGGATGCAACAACATCGCTTACCAGTACATCAGAGCTGTTTGCACACTGATTTCAGCCCATCAGTGTCTGTAAACTTTTGGATGTAAATCTTTGTTTGTATGTAAATCTTTAATGCAAGCAGACAGCAAATTCAAGTTGTAGTTTAATGCTAAGTGGTCAGATTCTTAAGTGCAGAATGTTTTTGAGGAGTTTCTGTGTGATTCTGTGAACCCTCGGATAAAAATCTCCTCGCATGATTTTCTCCAGATGTTCTGGCAGATGCTGAGCACATGACAGGAAGCACACCACGTCACTCTTGGCTCAACAGGCAACAGAGAGAGAAATCAGGTTTTAACAGGATGACACTTCACTTCCAGGTTAAATCCCAACATGTTTTGCACTCCATGGAGTCTGAATACAAGAAAAACAAACTGTTGAAACTAAAATAGTTAGCTAAGGTAAACTTTTACTACATGTATGAATCTGTGCTAACCTCTCAAACACTTACTTGCTGATCAGTTAATGGGCTTTTTATTGGTTTTACTTTTTAAACCTTCAAACAAAAAGTCAAGGGTCTTATTGGCTGAAATCTCTTTACTTATTAGACATAAACACATTTAGGTAGTACTTTTTTGTTTCCTTGTTTAATTTATTTTGTTTGACAGTGGCATCAGAACAGTGGGATGATGGACTAGTTTTTATTTACAATTCAATTTTTCAGTGATCATATGGAATACTGTTGTATTCTGATTGGTTAAGGGACAATGCCCTAACTTTCCATTAACTTTTAAAGTTTTATGACATCTCAATACTGCTTCTGTGGACAATAAAAGGACAGACTGGAAAACTTGGTTTGGCTCTGAGGCACAGAGCTAGAGTGGTTCAAATCATCAGGACAGGTACTAATATGCCTTAACTGGTTTTTAAGCAGCTAAGGAGACTAACTTGATGTGTGGGATACCCCAAGGCTCAGTCCTTGGTCTTCTATCAAAAAGTTCACATGCTTACATTGTGCCACATTTTAATCCACAATTATAAGTAACTTTTTTTTGAAAACCAAATAGCATTTTCAAAATCTGAATTATCAGATTCATTATATCTATTGCTTTTTATTACAAAGACTGCCTTAAACCACCTTAAAAAAAGAAAAAATCAGATGATTACAGGCAGAACTTAAAGGAACTAATTCATGCTTTTACTTCCACCATGAGGCACTTACCAACCAATTCACTGTTAAAACAAAAAGACACAAAAGACTAAAAACAGCAAATTAATTATTTTAACGGCTTACTCTACTGTCTTTTGCAGCTCTAGTTGAGTCTTCAGTTTCTTCTTTGCCCCTTGGGTCAGGTCATACTTGTTCAGGTCTTCTTCTGTCAGTGCTAAAAACTGTAAGTATCACAAAAAACATGTATAAAAGATGATATACTGTTTGTTATATAAGTGTAAAAGGTTAAACATGACCACCACCTGAGATACCAATTTAGTGAACATAAGTTTTGTTTTCCATAAGATATCATGAATAAACAAACTACATGACAGAATCTTGGGTTGACAAACCTCCTCCATGGTGAGCTGTTTGAAAACGGGGTAATACTTGTGGAGCCGAAGTCGTCGAAGCCAGTCCAGGATGCCGTTCTGCTCTGGAGTGTTGGGCTGGGACTGACATGGTGCTTGTGTATGGGACTGGGAACGGGACTGGGAATGGGATTGGGGGTATGAAAGAGACTGGGAATGTGAGTGGGAGGTTGGCTGGGAATGGGACAGGTGCAATGGCTGAGGCTGGGCGCTGGGCTGACCGCTGGTTTGCGAGTGAAGGTGGTGCTGAGAGTGCTGCTGAGACTGAGAATACAAGTGCGACTGACTGTGTTGGGGATGAGACTGTGAAGAGGCATCACCTCCGACAGCCATGGAGAACTTGGTGGGCAAGGCAGGCACAGGGGAAGGGAAGGAAGACAGCTTGGGGGACGGCTGAGAAGGAGGAATGGAGGCAGGGGGAGGAGGGGGGAGGGAGGAGAGGTGAGGGGAAGGGCGGGTCAAGACAGAGCTGTTGGTGCTGATGACGGGCTGGACGCTGGCCACTCTGTACACTGCCCTATGAAAAGACAGACAGTCTGTGGGGGCACAGATGATGATGATGATAAAGAATAGAAGACAAAATGAGAAAATCTATTACCTGTTGGTTCCTCTGTGCTGAACCATACAGCCAAGATCTAAAGAAGAGCAAAAAGACTCCAATTAACTTCATAACCATCACCAATAAACTCTTTTTAACAACTAAAAATAAAATTACTCAAGACACAAAACCAGTAAAAAACCTTAAAACTGTTTGCTTAAAAGAAACAGCAAGACACTGACATCTTAAGGCTTGTCATTTACTTTATTTTGCAGTTTTTGGTTAATATTAAAAAATACGTTCCAATATATAAAACTCTCCAAAATGTTTCTTGTCTAACCTTGGCTTGAAACCTCTAGTACACAAAATAAATGATTAGATTATTCATAGTGAATTAATAAGGAAATCACACAACTATGTCAAGAACTGTATTTTAACTACTGCTAATTCAAGTAATTCTTAATTCGTTGAAGTCATTCTTAAATAATGGTCTGTACAACTAAACTAATAACTTAATATGAAAAATAATAAAGCTCGGCAAACAGTTGGTGTTTAATTAGTTTACTGGAAATAATACTAGAAATAATACTTGAGAATTCTGCACAAGTATTGTATTTGGAATGATGCACATAAGGAATGACTTCTGAAAACTTTGATTTCATTAAACAAGGTGTAATTATCAGTGAAGTCCAGAGTCAGACTTTTGTCTTCAGTAAAACCTATTTTTATACAAGACAACATAACTGACTGTGAGTTTATTTTACTGTATCCGTTTACTGTTCCGTTTCAATTATACTTCTGAGTTTACAGTTTTTGACAATAGATAATTCACATTTTGGTTTTACTTTTTATACATATAACCAAAGTGTCTGTTTTCATGTCTGGATGACCTTCTTGACCTGTGCAAGATGTCTAAAGAAGTTTTGTAACTTTGTAATTATAAGGGACAATGTGGCATTTTTTTTCCCTGTAAAGCACTTTGTAACCTTGTTTTAAAAAGCTGCTACAATAAAGTTTATTATTATTCCAGTCACAGAGTGGCTTACGGCCCATCCCAAGATCACGTCACTTTTGTTTCCACCTCACTCTCCATTCTCAACCCCAGTGAAGAATTCTACAATACTACAAACTCAGTGCTACAGGAATTGTGCAGCTCTAGATCCTGCAACAAAAACTTAGGAAAACAACATTTCATTTTAGCACTGCTTTCATTTTATACATTAGAACAATCATTTCTGGAACTGCAACTGTTTTAGAGATGATTTAGACTTCTGTGTAAATTTTGTGTTAAGGTTCATCTATGAGACAGCTCATTAAGAACTTGAGGACTAGGTCAGGTGTCTTTGTGTTCTTGAATAAAAACAATTTCTGTTGTGTGTTTATTCAGATAATCCCATTAACTGGAATTACAAAATGCAATAACCATTTGGTAAACAATACAATGAATGCGATATTCCAGCCTTATATTCACCTTACAAAGAATGAAACATGATACCCTCTGGTGGAGGGCATTGTGTGTTTGTGGAGGCAAATTACAGCAGAGTCAGACACATTAATTTTATCCTTGGGGTCTTTTAAATCTGGCAGTTACACACACACACTCACACACAAACACAAACAGAGGTAAAAACACGTGCAAAAGGGAAAAAAAACACAGATAGAAACTGCACTGATGGCTATAAATACTTGTTGGGATGAAGTCACACTCAAAGAATCAAACACACACACGCACGCACACACACACACACATACACACTCCAGCATGAGGTCACCACACTCTAGGCTTCCCAACACAAACATGCCACGCTGAATTCCCACACCAGACTAAAATAGACCCCGTCCACTCCCTCAAACACCTCAGAAGCACAAACTGAAAATCCTGCCTGCAGTCTCACCTCTGTCACCTCCTCTCTACCACCAACCGAGACCGACACTCGTGGCCTTGTCCTTTCCATTACCTCTTTTCTCACTCCCTCTTTTTTTTTTACCTCCAACACTAAAACCCAGACATGAAATCTTTTCTCTGGCACAGTCCCTTCTTGGCACTTTCATTCCCTGCATCTAAGAATAGGAATCTCTCTAAATCCTGCTGTCCTGCATATGAAGTTTTACTATTTAGCATTGTCCACCAGAGGGCCCTATAAAATTTGAGTTTTCTTTTTTTTGTTCTAAAATGTGTTTCTTTTAATGTCGTTACAAACAAATTAAATCTGTAAATAGATTAAATAAATCTGTCTACATGTTGTCAGTCCATATGTTTATCTGTATGAAATATCACTCCCACATTTTCACCTTGATCTACAACCATTGCATGCACCGCATCAAGTGACTTGGTTATTCAAGTTACCATCAGAAATGACAGGCCTTATTAATGTGAAGGGTTTTTAAAGTGGATATGAGAAAAGAGGAAAAGGAGGATGTCTAGTTTAAGAAAAGTTAGCGTGACTGTTTGAGGAGCACAGTGGGACAAAAATATGGACTTGTTCATCACAAACTGAAAACGGTCAAGCAAAGAAGTTGAAACAAGTCTTATGCGGAGCACAACACTCAGAATACCAGACAGTGAGTAACTTCACAAAACATCAGAGAGGAACATAAATAATCACTGTTGCCCAGTAACATGGTGATGTGTGCACAGTGTGTGGTATGTAGAATCTGCGCAGTTCTCTGTTTCAAGATACGTATTTGTGGTTGCAGCTGCTGTTGAGTTTATATTGTTTAAACATCTCTGTGTTGTCTGTCTTGGTAATGTTTTTACCTGCTGTTGGAGTTGCATCTCTTCATTTAGTGATGTACCCTCGGAGGTATATAGGGTATTTTTTGATTATTGTTGGTCTTGTGTTTTAATGACTGTGTTTAAATTTTTTGGGCTAATTTTAGCAAGGCTATACAGAGAGATACTGGTAACAATTGACTATTGATAATTAATTGTAATCACAGACTACAATATTTGCCTTTGCAAATATACATTTTGGCTAGAAGAAACTGCAAGGGCTCTATGGCATAATGTTGTTACACTGGCATGTTTGATTGACATTTAAGTCATTAAAGCCTTCTTTTTTAATATATCTGTGGCACCATATCACCAGATACTCCTACACAACAATTTCAGAGATGTAACACTAAATCACAACACATTTTAAGCATATATTTTTTCTAAATTTTTTAGAACTACTGTTTTCAACATTTTACTGTGCTTACTACATTTTATTGTAAGCAGTCTTGTACTGCTTACAGTAAACTGTTTCAGAAAGCTTCACCTATTAACACAAACACAGTCTTTTTTTGAATGATGTCAGATATGTACAGTATGAATGCATGTGTGGCAAGATTTAGTGAGTGTGATTAGTTTATGGAGTGGCACTCCAGCATCAAAGTGTGCAAGTTTAAGGGGGGGCATCACAGTAAACCCACAACAACAAACTATACTACACTGCCACTGCACACATATATAGCCAGATAAAAGGATCAGCATCTGCAGGTGGAGGGAGCTTTTATCATGCATCAAGTGCTCAGTGTCAATCTGCTCCTTGAGTTCTTCAGTAAAAACAGTTACATTTTTCATTTTGGACTGTCATTGAGTTCTGTGGCTATATTCACTGAGATTAGCTCCCTCCAAACAGTTTCTGTTTACTAGTCATAATTGTGTTACACATTAACTCCTATTTCCCAACAGTTTTCAAAAGAGAGAGACAAATTCAATTAAAATAAAAATTTAAAATCACACATAATTGTCAATAAGACAAATAAAAACTTACTGGAGCTGGAGGTGAAAGGGCAGGTCGGGGCTACAGGAGCCATAGGAAGGGAGGAGGGTAATGGAGGGATGGAGGAAGGACAGTTGGGTGAGAGAGGCCTGGTGGAGGTGAAGAACAGCTGGACACTTTGGTGCTGGAGGACATGGCAGGGCAGCCCTGTCAGACACCTGGTGCAGGCAGAGACAGGGTAGCAGGGAGGGAGACAGGGAATCAGGCACATGCAGGGAGGCCAAACAAAGTCAAGTCATCTTGTGACTACTTAAAGCACTTTACAACGCAGGACAACAATCACTCATTTACATGATTATGGCAGATGACTTCTCTGCTCTCTTGTCTGAGGTGCCAACCTGCTCAACAGGAACTTACACACACAATCGGATACCCACAGAGCAGCAGTTTGGGGGTCAGTATCCAAAGAACACTTAGAGATGCTGGGGAGTCATGGATTAAACCACTGACCTCCTGACTAACTGTTATTTTGCTTTGATACATTTTGTACAATCATTAACATCACAGGCAAGACACAATTTGTGACCTTACAAAACCTGGGAAGTTTTTTGACCATTAGTGTCACTACAAATCAATGATTTAATGAGAGGTTTCCTGTGCTGTTTTTTTTTTACGTACTTGCACAATTTCATAATGATACCATAGACGTTCCTGCCAGATTTAGCACTATTTCACTGTTTGATGAGAGCAGAAACAAAGCAAAAACATTGTGCACCAACAACACAGTGAGAAGGAAGACTCCTCTGACCGAGAGCAAGTAAACAATGCCAGTTATGTAAATTATTTCAGACATCTGTTATGCAGCTGTATTATAAGCAGCAGTATGAAACTATAACTGTGAAACAGTTCTGTATAATTCATCAATGACCTGAACTTTACTTGATCCATTGTAAATAGCGAAACTCTCTGATGAGCCATTTGAACTACTTTATTTTACTCAGCTGGAGCATAACACGCCAGAAACAACACATTTAAAAGACAAAAATAACCAAAGATAGGGTTATTGGACTGACCTGGGGTCAAGCTCTATGGACTGTGGGAGGAATTTCTCCATTCTTTCATCTGGAAATGCTTGTGAGAGCTTAGAGAGATAAGTTCAGCAATTAAGACATGAACACACACTAATGTCAGCACATGTCAACAGACTTTCATGCCTATGACATCAAAACATTCATCCCAATCAAATCCGACTGTTCCAACAGTTAAATACAAAGTGTGTTAACTGTCATTAAATTACAAACAGTGGGGAATGTGGTGCATTCATTCATTCATTTATAATGAATGATAAATTAAATAAGTGTAGTCTGAGAGAACAATTATTAATGAGTAAAAGTGTATTTCAGTGGTGTTCCTGACCTGGGAGAGCAGCTCTGTCACCTCCAGCTGAGTTCTGACAACAGATGATACGAAACCATCTGACCAGCTGACCTGGAAGGAGGTGGATGAAAGGAGGAATAGGAGGAAAAGGAGGAGAAGATGGAGGTAATGGAGTAGAAACCAGGTGCAAGAATGGGATAAAACATGAGGAGATGAACAGAGAAAATTGTGTAAGTGAGCACACATCAAAGGCATGTGTTTTTCTGTGTTTCCGCTGGACCCACCTCGAACACATATTCTTTGGTGTCTTCAGATTTGTGTGTCACTCCTCTCAGCACCACCCTCTCAATCACCACTGAAAGGAGCACAGATCGTTTCACAGATGAATAACCACACTTCATATGCTGGAGACAGTTCTTCAAACACATCATTCATTTTTTGTTTAAATGGCCAGCAGGAATTTAAACTTGGCTGACTCTTACAAGTAATAAAACATGTGAGGACATCAGAAGTCCCAAGTGGAGGAGCTAAATCATGTCACTGGTTGTAACTTCAGGGACTCTGATGTGAACTGTCCAGTCGACTGCACTGTTTATGCTTTGTCTCAACTCGATTCTCACAGGACAAAATGGCTGTGGAGTGTTCATGTGGTTGGTTGGACTATTGACCATCTTCAGGGACTCCATATTGAATATTTTCCTATCTGCAAAGATTTACTGAAAAATGGAGGACTGTATTATTACAGAATGTGTTCTGCATGCAAAAAACAACCTCTTTACAACAACTTTTATATGTTCTTAATCTTATTATCTATCCTACTCCTTTTAATCATCATGATGTCCCTTTTGTTGATTTCAGTCCAGTTTAAGAAGTGGAAAAACACTGTTTTTGTGGTTTTTATTTGCCAGCAAGTCAGTAAACTTAAATATTTGCTTCAATTACAAAAGCAACAGTACTATCTTCCAGTTATTCTCTCCAATTTTCCCTAATGTTGGAAATCAGTTCATACAATTGCAAAAACAATAAATTTTCTCTATTCTGTCTTAAATGTATAACACAATATTCTACTATTTTAAATGTGTAAAAAAAACTTAACCTGTTGTATATTTTGTTGAATTGTGCACTTACATGATTTCAAAAATGCTTAAAAATATTTAAACTAAAAGAAATCTGTAATTTTATTTAAGCCAACAGTGCATATAATGTCAACTCCTGTCACTAACATTAGCAAACACAACTTTCCATAATGTTTATAAAACTTTAACACATTGACTCATCTGTGAACATTTCTGCCTGAGTCAGATTTTTATCTGCAATGGTGGCTGTTTAACAATGAAATAAACAAATTCCATCATCCTACACTACTTCACAATGCCATCAAACTACGTCTTTTGTTTTGATTGTTTTGACTAAAAGACACATAGTGGTATAAATTAAATTTTAGGCATTTTAATGCTATTTATTCATTCCTATTGTACTGAAAATTGAATTTACTTTGGCTACACCTCTAGCTTCCTTTTCACCAACCAACGTACTAATGAACCAAACTAACCTGCGAAGAGTGAGAGCTTCTCGTCTTGCTGTTGTATTCAGATTAGTCCCATTATTAAATCAAATACCAGTCAGTTACCCTCAGTGTTTTGAACCATTTGATACAAATCAGCACTTGGTGATGTGTTGACCTCTGACTCTACACACAGCAGTAACCTAACTGAACATTTTGTCCATTAGATTAGGATGAAATCTTGGCAAAAACTCTACAATGCATAAACAGTATTCACTCTAATTTTCCATCCGGTCAGAAACTCCGTCCTTACTGCGCTGCCAAAACCCTCCCCACAGCTGCTGCTGCACAACTCATTCAGAGTGGTGCTCCACAGGGGGATTCAACCTGCCCAACTTCTGCTATCTATCTGGTCCAACCTATAATCTGCAGACAGGCTGCCTGTAGCTATTTTTATCAAAACTAAAACTAGAGTGCTGGTCTCCAAAAATATTAACTTCTGAAAATCATTTACCCAGTAACTGTGGTATCAAATCCTCTTTTTACTGGTTTTGTAGTTCTGAAATTACATTTCCTCTCCTGACAGGGCATGTTACACAACACTCACCATCACTCCTACTCATTGAGTGTACCTGGAATACACATTATTTGTATAATATGTTTGTACAATATTTGTACAAAAATTGATGTAGAATGATAAATGCAACTTTTTTTTAGGTAAAACTTTCTGATAAACTTTCTGTTAAAATTCATACTGGCCCTTACTTTAGGCACATAGCTTTTGTTAATAATAAATTGATAAATACAAGTCTGTCTTTACAAGTGAGGACTGTGTGAGTTCATGTGTGCACATATCTTGGATTATTTGCACATCTGTCTACTTGTATGTCTGCATGCATGCCTCGGTGTAGGTGTAGAGGCAAGTTAGGACTGCTCCAATGTCATTAGATCCGTGCCATTAGCTACAAGGTAAGTTGAAGTGTGGGAAACGTTATACAGATGGGTGCATGTGTGCAAAAGACCTCCAGGTATCGATACAGATAAGACTCGTAAACTCACTATTTGAAACTAAGGCATGAGGCATGCAGGAACAAGCAGCATGGGAGAGAAACACATGAGCAAAGGAGGAGATGATTAAAGGGGGGGATGAAGGAGTAAAGAGGGAGGAATTGCTCTCACAACACACACACATCCCTCACCACCTTGCTGTGTGCCTGGGCAGCAGCTGTGGAAGGCTCTAAATGCCGCCCATCATTCACACTAATCCAGTATGCCACACACACAAACACAAACACAAACACACACACACACACACGTAAGTGTACTCTCATCCTTTTTAAAGTTTATGAGCATGACATACTGATGACATTATCAAAATAAGAGTTTCAGTAATCTCCTAAAGAGATAATTCTGTATATTGGTAAAAATCCCTTAAGTTGCCTCTATCTTTATTACCTTACAACTTCAGTGCGCGCTAAAAAAACACATTGTGAAACCAGCACAAAAGGTGTGGCTCATTCTGCTTGCCCCGAGGTAGCAAATACTAGAGACACACACAGGGAAAATGGTAGTGCATTGCATATAAACTTAATTATGTTTGCATGTAAGAATGCTTCTCTGCATTTGTGTTTTATGTGCTCCTGCATGCTAACTACAACTGTGTGTGTGTTTCATGCTGGTGCTATGCAGTGTGACCATGAGGTAGTGACATAGTTGAGTATTGTGTTACAGACAGAGGCAGGAGGCCAAGACAATAACAGACTGGTCTGGAGAGGTCTGCCCCTCTTACACCCCATACTGTACACCAGCCGCATGATTGACTGTAACTGAGTGATAATGGAGGATTCCAGGTGACTGAATTGTGTAATGAAAACCAGGGATTCAGTAAGTGTGAATGCAACCAAGAATTGAGAAAACGACCCTGCTGTTAACAGCTCTTAGTTAAATAGTCTTTTTGTTAAGGGAGGCTTCTGAGTAAAATAACCAGAAAGTATTCAAGAGGCTGCCATGATAAGAGCTAACCGAATCGGTCAGACATTAAGAGAAGTTGACTAAATACTCCTGTTCTTTCCTCCTTTGGGTTCAGTGGACCAAAGGAAAGAAAAAGGGGTTATGACGTTCCTCAACTCCTTTCTGTACCGTGATTTAAAGCAAAGAATTCAACCCCTAATGTTGCATTAGTGCTTTTGTTAGTGCTGTAAGATGTATTTTTTGACCATTTGACAGGAGTCATAATGTGTGGTCAGCATATGCTAAATTAAGATTATTGCTCTTTTTCAA
>JAPZDZ010000023.1:4071851-4083872 GCA_029783805.1 Acanthurus tennentii | reverse complement strand
TCTCTGTTCAAACACCTTTCCTCACCATTGTCAGTACACTTTGACGATTTGGAGTTGAGATTTTTGTTTATGTATTGAACACCTTTAAATCACACAGTGTTGCCAGCATGCAGCAACACACACGCTGCCTTGTAGTGCATTTCTATCGAAATAATACTTGTTTTGTTTTTTGTTTTTATTTTGTTTTCCAGCTCGTGCAGTAAATGAAGCAGCTCCTGCAAAGTGCTGCTTTAAGTTCTTCACAGGAAGGATACCGCAGTCGCATATTATCTCCATCACCAAGACCCATAGCAGATGCCGTGAAAAGGGATTTGTGTACGTCCGTGCACTATGTCACTTGAATGATCTGTACCAAAACAATGAACACATGTTTATTATTGTGATGTCACATCTAATTTTTCAGTCCTAACTCTGTTTTTAATGGATTTTTCTGCAGGGTCAGTACTGCTCGTGGGAAAGAGATCTGTGTGAGCCAGAATGTGAACTGGGCACAAAAAATTTTCAGAGATCAGCACATCATCAAGAAAAACTGACAGTCCTAAGTGTAAATGATTTCCGGCCACTCAAACTCCAGCCATGATAAAGCTCTGTCTGCATAGTTTGCTATCAAACATAATCTGATAGCATCTTTTTCAAATGAAAAAGTTTAGATATTATATCCAAGAAGCTTCGCATTGTGATTATTTAGACAGCTATGATGTATTTCATGAACCGTCCATTTGCTTTATTCTTACTCAATCGACTGTCATCTTTACATAATGTATAACTAAAAGCATTAATAAAACAAAAATGAAAAAGAAATAATTACAAGTGTGTGAGTCGAATATAACTTAATCTACCAGACCAGACAAGTGTCACAGATTTAAGCTTCTTTGCAGCAGCATCCATTTTTGAAACAATGTGATCCACCATAAGCTCAGTGGTGTTGCTGATATTGAGCTTCAGGTGACTGTTGTTGCACCATGTGAAGTTCATCTCGGTCCTCTGTCCTCCTCCTCTGAATAAAGAGCATACCTCTCACTGGGAATTATTAAATAATAGAATCCCCTTTTATTAAGTTCTTTACTGTATCATGGATCTGTGCAGAAACGGATGTAAAATACATCTTAATGGGTTCACTGAGGCAAAAAAACCACAAGAAGGTAATTCTAGTTTCAAAATTATTGGAAGATCAGGCACATATTGGTTTAATAAGTTTTTTTCTCGCCTACAATTCTAATTAAGTGCATCATCAAAAAAACGTTCGCATTTTCCTTTCAGTTATGTCTTCACTATGTATTAACACTTTTTTAATCTGTTTTCACAGTAAAAAGATCCTGTTTGATATAAACTGTGATGACGTTTTCCTCTTGAAGCAGGGAGAAAAAAAAATCTGCTTTTGGATCAATGAAAGCAATAAAAAGGAAATAACACGTTTAATCCCTGACAGCATTATCGCCGCATTAATCAGTTTTATCATACTGAAAATGCATCAACTGTCACGTGAAATAAGAAACTTTCGGTGAAAATGATCAACTCTGCAGTTTCAGACACAAAGAACATTCTTGAGGTTAGGATTCATCCAGCGTGTCTCAGCTCACTGAAACTCTAATTTCTGCTTTGCTTTGTCACACTGGTTTCAAATTGACTGCAGTGCTAGAGCTGAGAAATATTAATTATTAGGTAGTAAACAGAATGGAAAGAGTTATTTTATTGAAAAGAACTGGAAACCGTAATGCCGGGAGGCATATTCACAAGTGGAAAAGAGTCCATGTCAGTGTTTTTGATTTGTTGTTTTAAATTGAATGAAATTCAATTTGCATTACTGATTTTTTTGCAGTAATGATGTTTTATAAAAGGTAATAACAAAAAAAAAATATTTTACACACAATGGCACACTCATTAAGTCAGGCATCCAAAGGGGGTTAAATCTGGGATAACTGCGACCGATGATTCAGACTCTTTGCAGACAGTCACTTCGATGGTTTGGCGTTTTCACTGGTCTTCATAGAAGACTTTAGCCATTGCGAGGGCAACCTTAGCGACCTTTTTGTCCTTAGCTTCAGAGCCCATGTTGGTACGAGCCAGTCCCATCCAGTATTGCTCTGTACGGGTCTGGTAATCCGTCACTGTCTCTCCCTCCTGCACTGGAGGGTGCTCCTCTTCATCTGGAAGAAAACAGCCAGATAAAGAAGTTAAAGATGCTTGAAACTATTTTAAAAAATCCCAGTCAGATGCAAAATGAACAGCCTCTAGCTGGTTTCCTGCCATATTAAACATCATCTTTAAGCTTGCTAACATGAACTCCAGATCTTTGAATCAAACCTCCTCTGACAGGTTCAGTTCTACAGAAGATGGAAATGAACTGAACAAACAATCAGTGGAATATCAGGCAATTTTTAAGGGCGAATCTGCTTCTAATTTTCTAGAAAAAAACCCATATTTGATAGATTTAGCTGAGTAGGGATTGTTAAGGTTAGGGTTAGTCCAAACTGTGCAAATTCAAGGAAAATTCTGACTGTTTTAGGCACTGTGGATTAGGTGAAAGATGTTGCCTTTATCAGCCAAAAGGGTATCATCAGTCACAGCAAATGTAAGTCGCCACGTCTTAAGAGCTTGACCCACAACAGATGGTAAAAGTCAGGAGTATGGACCCACTAAAATTGTATTTTTAAGGCCAAAACCAGTATTAATGTTGAAGTGTTTGTTGTAAATGTGAACAGGCGGCATTTCAAACTTGCCTGGCTACACAGATTGCTAAAGCCTTTCGCAAATGTTTCTAAATCCCGATCTTGATACTCTCACTGCAGCTCAGGGCAAGTCACATAAAAAAAAGGTCGAACAATGCCTTACCTTCTTCTTCCTCGTCCTCCTCTTCAGACTCATCCTCCTCTTCCTCCCCTTCTGCTCCTTTCGCCTCCTCCTCCTCCTCATCTTCCTCTGACTCAGACTCTTCCAGCCATTCCTGTGTCTCTGTGGAGAAAGAATCAGAAAACAATATGAAGCCTCACCCACTTCTGTCCTGTCTTAGCCACTTCCTGCTCCCCTGCATCACAAGATATTCTGTAAAGACAAATTCTGACTGTTTGACGTCTCCTTCACTCACTTGGGTCCATTTCAACCAGAACCTCCCACTGATCCATCTTGTGGAGGTCCAGGCAGTAGAAGTCATTCAGGGTGAACTGTCGGTCACCAACTTCGAACATCCCGCCAAACAGGAAGAGCTTACCCTGACGCACCGTTGCCATGGCACTGGACCTCTGGCAAGGCTCCACCAGGGGAGCCGAGGCTGAAACTGAGTGGATAAAAAAACGTGACTTTCAAGCCTTTCTATATTTCACAGTTCTGTTTACATTTTAAATTAGTTTAGTGTGTGTGTTTTATCTTGCCATCGTCGTCATCCTCTTCTTCTTCTTCCTCCTCCTCCTCCTCCTCCTCTTTGTCCTCAGCTACAGGGATGACTTCCTTGATGGTCATCACTGTGCCGTCCTCTGTAACAATCTCCTTGATGACCTCAGTGGGTGCTTTAGGTGCTGCCTCCTCCCCCTCCTCCCCTTCTGCTTTCTCGCTCTCGGCTCCACCCTTCTTCCCCCTTCGTCGTTTCTTCTTCTCTGACTTATTTCCCTGGACAGCCAGAAACAAAACAATAAATATGGCAGACAGATGTTAAAGCAGTTAAGCTCCATTTTATATTGTTTTGATTCTGTCACATGCCAGATGTTTTAGTCGGGACTTTGCTTAAAGATTTTAACTGAGATTGTTTATGTTCAGCTATCAAACAGCAATCAAAGGTGAGACACCAAAATGTTAGACACAACTTATAACATCAGCTACAATATAAAGATTTTTGCCTGAAAGAAAAAAAGCGGTTCTTTTATTCATGTGAATAGAGGTGTAGCAAGGGTCCAAATTACGGAGCTCAATCAGGAAACGAAAAGTTGTCCAACAAAAATGTTAAACCAGCCTTAATTTCTGCTGCAATGCCATGCATTAGAGCACTGTCTTATGTTATCAATAAATATGTGCTGTTAAGTTACTGTTTGGTCAAACTACAAGTACACGATCCTACTAACATTTCACTAGGAGGTGTTATTGTGCTCTTTTTCCAAAGCCCCTCACACATGGACTCTGGATGATATCCAGAGTTTCAGACCCTGATAATGTGCAGATGTATCTATTGACACATGCAGCAGACATCAGGAGGAGATTGTTCGTGTGCTACTTGTTCACACATAAGGTGCACAGCAGTAAAATCTGAGAGATGATTTTGGCATCGGCCTGAACCATCAGAAGTTAGCAGAGTTCTTCATTCTTCCAGTCTGCAGACATTTTCACATTCTTTGTAGTTGTTGTTCAAAATGACTCTCCTCTTTTCTCCTCAGACATTTGTATTTTTTCTGATCATGTTCCAGTTCTCATCATATACACATCATTGATACGCCCACCACCCCCTTATGTAGCTCATCAGGACTCGGGACTATGGGTATAATCCTCATGTCAGTGTTTACTCATAGAGCTCTGGATAAATTCAAAGTCACAGTGCATGAGTGAAAGGGGCTTAAGTCATTTAAGAGGCCATATAGCTTTACCTTGGAGGAAAAAAAGGGAGAAATAAGGGTTTTCAGGTTTTCGTTGAAAAAGTTGTTTGAAAAAGGCAGGATACCAGACTACAAGACATTCTCGGTGTCAAAAATGACTGATTAACCGAGCTCCTTTTCCACCCAACACACATACACACACTTTTTCCTTTAACATCCTTTCATCTAAACAAACTTCATGGCACTCATTAATGCAGCAGGCACCTGAAGCTTACCTTGAGGAGGCCAGGGAACCAGCGGTTTTTCACCATATCAAACAGATAGACGTCATTGTAGAAGTCGCCCTCCAGTGACTCCTCCTCCTCTTCATCACAGACTCCTCCAAACAGCACTGCCCGTCCTGCTGGACCCACCGCCGCAGAGAAACCAGAGCGAGGATGGGGCTTGTTACCAGAGGGATTCACTCTGGACCATGACCACTTCTCTGGAGCGCAGACAAACAGTCAACAGAGGTCACAAAGAAGTCATCAGCAGCAGATTTTTGTTAATGCTTCACTTTTACTGTCTTAAATTATTTTGTTTCTGACAATGATGCTTTTTGTACCTTGTCCATCTTTTCCCTCTCGCTTAAGCAGAAACATGTCAGAGTGGATGGTTCCCTTATCCACATCCTTCTTGACTCTCTGGACAAAAACAACAAACAAACGAAAGTATATATTATATAACATACAATCAATATAAGAGAGGCACACATGCGCACACATACACACCTACTCACCACTTTAGAGTACCCCCCGTAAATGATAACACCTGTGCCATCAGGTGTGGAAGTCATCTGACAGGCTGAGCGGGGGGAGGGTGCGGAGCCTGATGGAGACAGACGTGACCAGGTGAAGGTGTCCAGGGAGAAAGAGTAGACGTCATTGTAGTAGATAAAATCCCTGTAGGGGTGAGGAGGGGAAGGAGGCAGAGAGGAGGGCTGCTGTTCAGGGATCAGTTTGGATCTCATTCTTTAAACTGTATTGTAATCAGTTTTTTGGCTCTGTGGCAACATAAAACTCCATAACAAGTTTAATATTGTACACATTTTTGACACATTCTGGCCTAATATTGATATGGCCATATGTGCTATATATACTAAACAGGTAATGTTCAACATGTTTATCAGAGCTTTTGTAATGAAATCAGCTGAGAACAAATTTGATGAGAGTTGTGACACAGAACCAAAAAGTAACGCTATGGTTGGAAAAGCCAAACAATTGGCTTTAAGACACTAGAATACACTGCTGAGAGAAACTGCAGAGTCAGAGTTTATCCCTACAAGTACCTCTTTAGTGGTGCACATAGTGATGGTGATTTTTAACAAAATTTCTGTCTTAAGTTGCTAGAAAGTCAGTGGCCATTTTTTCCTTTTTAATATATTATTTTATAAATTCTATACTTCTTTACCAGTCCACGTATGTCCTGATGATCAAAATTTAACTCTTTAACTTTGATATTTTGAATACAATACATGAAACTTTGCTGATCTGTATGAGGTAGAATTTGTTTCTTGTCGCATTAAAATAACAGGACTTAGATGAGGCTGTTTCCCTTCACCCAAAACATGTCACCTGCCCATCATACACTCCATTACAGGCATAAAGTACAGTGCTTGTTTATTGTTAACAGCTGTCTGCCTACCTGGTGCTCTCATGGAAACCTCCAAACACCAGCAGCTGTTTCTTGCTTAGGACCATCCGATGGCCGCTGCGTCCTGAGGGACCACCAGGGGCCCTAGAAAATACAAAACCCAATTTTAGCCACTCCATCCTGATCAGTGATGTCTGTAACATGATAACTAGGTGTGTAATTACTGGACAGGATAAAATAATTAAGATTTATTTAAAAATTAATTCAATGCACATTTGTATTCCTGGCCATCCACCAATCCATGTATTCACACATTCATTCATTCATTCATTCATTCATTCAGTCATTCAGCCTTCTGTTCACTCTCACAGTTTTTGACCATCTGTACATACTTGATGTTTTCCCAGGTGTTTGTAGCCAGGTGCAGCACCCAGAGGTCCTTGTAATGGTAGAACTGTTCCCCGTTTGGGGAGGCAAACTCCCCTCCAAACACCCAGAGCTGACCTCCTTGCTGAGGAACAACCACCGCCTATGGAGGGTGAATGGAGAGAGGGAAGAGTGAGACAGACCGGAGGAACAAAGAGGGGTGGAGGAAGATGGCTGCATGAACCAAGTGAGAGAACAGGTTTGATATCCTCAGATTTCACTGGTTTTTAGCCATTATGTACATTAGTCTGCCCCCTTGTGTTTCAATGGAAAATCACAAATTAACCAGGGACATGCAAGTAGAAAGATGTACCAGTTTGTCAAATGTGGCGTTATCAGTGTCACTATAGTACTCGAGTTGACAATAATCACTTGATACTTGCTTACTTGGAAGTAGAACTGTAATTCAATTACTCTCATGAAAAGATGAGAACTTATATGTGTGGAAGACAAATAATGGAGAATGTGATGTTGGATTTTCAAACGTATAGAAAACACTTCAGTGTTCTGATGAGAACAGAAATATTATCAGTGTCGACCAAAAGAGGCTCAAGGGTCCCCTCCATGAACAGACCTGGTGAGAGCAGCGAGGGGGAGGAGGGTTGGGGATCTCTGATTTAACCCAGCAGTTCTTCTTGATGTTGTAGAAAAACAAATCATTGTACATGTACGTCTGCGAAAAAAGGGCATCGACAAGTTTTTGAGTTCAAATTTTATTCTGTAGAATTTCTGTTGTAAAACAAACATAAAACTAGCATGTTATTACCTATTCATTAGTAATTCGTTATCAAAAGACATAATTGGAGAGCCCGCATGTGAAGAATCAAGCTCATGAAATACAAGTGAAGTGATGCATTTATTTGAGTATTTTTGCTACCTTTTTTCCATTAAAATACTCTCCTCCAAACATGATGAGTTCATCTTTTTCAGGATGGGCAGAGAGAGATGCACTCAATCTAAAAAACAAATAAAGAGATAATGGTCCAGGACCCATACATATATGCATGCGTGGCTCTACACATGGTGATGTTGTTCTGTCGCAAAGACTAAAATATCTCAAATACTTAGTGGGCGAGATGCCATAAAGTGTTGTATATTCATGTCTGCTTCAGGATGATTTGCAATCAGTTACAACTAAATACCCACAAGATAAATAATATCCCCATAGTTCCTAACTGTTCTTTGTGTTCAGTGCTTATGAGCAAAGTTGGCATGCTAAAATGCTAAATTAAAGAGGGAGACTGGGTTGACATTATGCCTGCTGAGTACAACATCAGTATTTTAGCATAGTAATACCAATAATGACACCAAACAGCCCAGCAACAACTGCTTCTTTCTATGGAAGCTAAAGTAAATTGGGGTTTTATGGGAAACTCATGCTACTTTATGTTAAAGTAAGTTGTTGCATTTTGCATATTACTTGGTTTGATAAGCTCTTAACAGGTGACAGGAATGCTTAATGTATTTTATTGGGTTTTTGTTGAAGTGTTTATGCGTTCTGTGTTTTACTTGGAAATAAAAAGACATTATACTGAAGAAAGGGATGCAGTCTTTCACCTTGGTGATGGAGGTGGACATGTTGTCTCCACAACTTGTGTCTTCTTTGCATCTAAAGTTTGAAACTCTGCGATCAGAGCCTCCAAATCCTCCTGAAGACAGAAAGGATAGAAAGGATAAGAGGTAAGAAGACAAAAAAGACTAATATAGATAACTGTCATACATCAGCTAATGTTGTAGATGAATTGCAGCCAGTTGTGTAGCCTTTATTTAGAAACTTGAATATTAGCTTGCATTTGTAATGAGCGATCAGATTAAAGACAGCTCAGAATTATTTCCACATCTTATTCACACTATTTAGTTCAAAGCTGCAAAGGCATTGTTCGTCCCTTTTTTAAAAAAAATATGAAAAGTACAAATATTAAGATATAACGTAAGCGGTAGTCATTTCATAGGCTGACAGTTAACTTACCTCTTCTCGTTTGGACCGCTTTGAAACCTTTTTCTCCATTTTGGCGGCTGTTTTTTCTGCTCCCTTCACCTTCTTTTCTTTCTTGCCTTTTTTACCCATGACTGCTGAGATGCGCTGAAAGATATTACCACTGTTCCGAAGGTTTTATCTTATAGTTTAAAGAAGTCAGTTCCACATGGGAATCCAAACAAACTCGCATGCCGAATGCCCTCTGACATGTGGGATCTACTTCCGGCAACAAAACTGGACTTGATTTAAGCAGCTGTACTCTCGCCCTCTAGTGTTTAGGATGATGAGTTCAGGCTCCGTGTACCTAAACCGTAAGAGAGAAACAGAGATGATTCTCCTTATATTATGGTAGTTAGAGTTATGTTTTCATATAAGGCTATGATTACATTAGCAGCCAATAAAAGCCAAAAGCAGAAAATAATAAAATCTGGTATAAAATTAGAAACGGTAAATGTTTGTTTTGGCCTGAAACTTAGTTTTACTTTGGAATACAATGTAGGAGACACTGTTGTACCATGTGGCAAAATAACAATGACAATATTCAAATTAGATCTGGACATATGAACTATGTATAAAATAAGATCTAAAAATTTGGGTTGAAAATGTAGGAGGAACCTTAATGCCTTTACCACTGAAACATTTAATTCTGTGTTTTATGATGCACATTGAAAAAACAATTTGTCATGATTCAGATGCCAAAGTAAGTAAATGCCACACAGGCAAGTTTGACAAGGCCCATGGAACTGATGGTGTGCTTGCTCAGGATATTTATTAATTGCCACACCCACTGGTGTATGTTCACATTCATCCCAGCCCTTTTGAACGATGTGCTGCTGCCCTTACATGAACCAAAACAGAAGGTGTGCACAGAGTGACTGCCTTTATGAGCTTGATCTCAGCTGAGAGTGCAATATATTAAATTAAAAGTGCAATCAATACTTTCTGTAACATCTTCTATTTTAGGTTACATATCTAAGTGCATTCACAGAGGATTTGTTAAGTAAATAAACATTTTTTGACAATACAAGAAAAAAATAGTTTCCTATATCTTTTTATATCTCAAAGGATGTAAATGATTTAGTGTATTGTTTAATATATCTCTATATAAATATATCTCAATATGTAAACATCTCTCTTTCTCCTCCTTTCTCTCTCTATCTCTCTTTCTCTCTCTCTTTTAGGAAATTCACTGCACTTGTCCTATCATTGAGGCTAGCAGGAGTGAGTGTTGCAGAGGTTAACTTAATCAGCCCATTACACCCACAATTGCAGTGGGTCATTTTTTTGTACTTTTTTAATTCCAAAACATATCCATTGTCAGATTTTGTATTTATTTCATGTCTCCTCATAAGTAGCTCTTTACAATGTAGACATAGTTGTGTGTCAGGCAGTTGCTCAGCCTGCTGCTGTGCACAGTTCACTTGACCTTCACATTTGGCTGGAGAAGAACCAATGAGTGAAGATGACTTGCTGCGATAGACTGGCAGTGAGAGGCAGTGGGGGGTCTAACAGGGAAACAGAATTCAGGGAAAGAAAGCAGATTTTATGGAAGGAAGTGCATAATTTGATGTGATTGGTGTAATGAGCAAGCACGTCTGCTCAGGATCCCTGTAGAGGCCATACTGGATACTCACACTCAGACAAAGGTGAATGCACACACTACACTCCTTTTCCATTGTCTCCATTTTAAGTAGTTTTCCTGTCTCCAGTGACCCACGTAGACACATCAAGATCAGATTCAGGGCATGGGACTGGGGTCTTTCCAGAAGGTGGCATAGATTAAACTATATTATTAAACAATATTGCCTGGGCCTGGTTTAAACTGTGCTTTATAGATATATCAATTTCCTCTGGCATTGGGAATGCGGTGCTGTAATATTATGTGCTGTAATATATATGGATCTCTAAATATATGGGTCTCTAAATAGAGTCTATAGTCTGAGCTTCTACACCTCTATTATTTTGAATAAATAATCTGACATTGTAGAGGTTTTAATTTTTCCAATCAAGATAAAACATACCTGTTATTCTGGGTCAGATTATCTGTTACCGAGTTAGACATTTTGGTCTTCCCTTTGATTAATGGGGCAAAAGAGAGGCTCAAACTTCAAAATATGCCCTGGAAAACTGAAAACAAGTATACTTCTGAAAACAATTACAAAAAGTGTGTCACTGTCAGTGTTATTTGGCATGAATGCCAGTGAGCACTTATTGCATTTGTGTGGTGTTTATACAAGTGTGCAGATGTGCATGAAGTAATAGTAAAGGTGTTTTCCTATAAACACTGCCCTCATAGCAAACTTTCACAGCACCAGGCTTAAATCAAGATATCAAACACGATGGCAGGAAGACAAAAAAAAAAAGCAGAAGAGAGCGGAATTGAGATGTCAGACCACAGAGGTGTTTCTGGTTATATTACAGGGTATTTACAGCTGTGCAGATGTGTATGTTTGTCAGGTGTTGACATTGAACCTCTGGTGTGTTGGATGGGAGTTGTCGGGCAGGGCGGTGTTGATGTTCGCCTGAGGGTATTGGAGAACGAGTGGTATGCGCCTATGACTTAAAAACAGTTGTTCCCATGGAGTAATGACTACCTGTGTTCCCTCTGCCTGATTTATGGATGTCCGTGATCTTTCCTCACTCCTAGATTTGTGGCAGGACAGGCAGGATGCAGTGAACGTCCTAACCACATCCTATGATGGATGTTTTTATTTGCTTGTGTCGAGTGGTGCTTTGAAAATCCTTGTAAATGAATATACTCCTTGTCCTGTCTTCTCTCCCTGTAGCAAAGTGCTTTGTAAGATGCAGCATGTGACTGAATCAGGATGCAAGTGTTCCTGCGTCAGTCGTGGGGTCAGTGCCTTGAATGGATATCAGCTGGCATTACGCATCCATGCATATCCTCTTTCACAGAGGTTTTGATCAGACCCATGTGCTTCTCATTAGGGATCAGGGGGTCACAGAGGAGGCCGCCGGGGCACAGACATCTCTGGTATCAAAGTACCAGAGTTTAGGAAAAACTCTTTCGAATTTTATCCAAAGTGGCAAGTTAAAAAATCCAAGTAGCAGCCATTCAGATTACACCCGTGTGTTATGAGTATAATCAGATATAAAACATAAGTAAGTTAACTCATAATAGGGACAGTTTAAGATTGTTTATCTGGTCTGTGGCTGTAGAGTTCAGTTAAGTCTCTCCCTGATGGGACATGGGATGCGTTTCTAATTTTATGTGGCATGAAAATGCCAGTCACACAAATCTTGTGAGACATTTTCAGACATGAAGAAACTTTCTTGTTATATAACCACTGAAAATGTGTGTGTCTGTGGTGTGTAAACACATTCATTGTGACGAAATCAGACCACTGCAAGTATTAATGTGTTGCTATCAGCAGGAAGATAAGAGACAATTCCTAATTCCTAAATAATTACCCCTGACAACCAAGATTTAGATACTAAATTATTCTATTA
>JAPZDZ010000023.1:4001972-4013223 GCA_029783805.1 Acanthurus tennentii | reverse complement strand
TAACAGTAAGACTAAATATGTTTCAAGTTAGTGGTTGGTATGTCTTCAATTCGGCCTGCACAGAATCCTAAATTTTTATATAACACCACGTTAATTAAATACAGGCTAACTTTTGGAAAGTGGTCTGCAAGACAAGAAGCAGTGTGTCGAAATGAGCTCAAGAAAAGCGAATTTAAGTAATATGTTTGTGCCGAGTCGGAATAATGTTCCTATCAGTCCTGAAAATAAGCTTAGTCAGTAACTGTCAAGAATTTAGTAAATTAGTAGTATTGCTCTCATCTGAATGCGTCCTTAAATTGTCAGATTTGTGAACGGTGTTCGGCTGCACATGTTTGAGTAAAACAACTGCTTATTAAATTTTGTCCGAAACTGTAATTTTTTACTACGCTAAATTTTTTTTATTAATTATTATTTTATTCATAAACCTTTTTGTGTGCAAACGTGCAACAAGTAATAGTATTTTTTTAATAGGGGCATTTTTTTTAGTTTTTTTACGTGCGCGCGCGCGCTCACGTGTTCGTTTGTTTGTTCAGGTTGGTCACGGTCAGCTGTCTGCTGATCATATGACTAAGCTGGAACAGGGTACGGCGCCGGCACTGCAGCCGAGTTCTTAGGATACTAAGACTAGAATAGTCTCTGTTTATTCCTCCAATAAAGTGTGTAACTTTATGTGAACTTCAGTCCACAATTCAGCCTAAGAGCTGTAACTTCTTCTACTCAATCTTTGAAAGGATTTTTGGGTTTAGAGGAATCTTATCTCTGTTTGACCAAGTTTAAACTTCAGTCTCTGTCTGTCTGAATGCCTGTGTGATAAGAGTCTGTGTAGAAGTTTGACCTGCTGTGGTCTCCCTCTGTGATCTTTGCAGGAGAATTACACTTACTGACAAAAACCTGTGTTGACCTTCTTTAATTTTTAACCGAAAAAAAATACCGTCAGTCCAATGGATCATTGACTTTAATTATTTTTTGTTTTGTTTCTATTTTATGCAATTGAATTACGCTTAATAACTTAATACCAGGATTTTTTATTTAATTTAATAATAACTGCAAATAAAGGTTTAAAAAGAACATCTATGCTGAGTGAATTTTCCTGTTTTATGGTGGTTGACAACCAGAGTTATGGCGTGAGAACAGAAAGTTATTTGTTTTTTGTGTTTTTTTACACAGCAGGAAAGTAAGAAAGAGCCAAATAGCAAATAAATGAAACTACCTGCAAATTATCATTTTAATTTGAAGTACTGATAACAGATAAAAACAAATTAAAAATGTATATTACAGTGTGATAGCAGAGTTAGCACAAGAAAATAGCAATATGAAGCTGTCTTCTGACATCATGGTAATGAATAATCAGATTTACAGTAGGAAGTAATAAACCTTTGATCTCATTCTTTTCAGTGATGTTGCAGATATGTGAGTTATGGTTAATGTTGCTTCTTGTAGTTCCAGGGGATCTGGGAAACCAGTTGGAGGCGAAGCTGGATAAACCCAGTGTGGTCCATTACATCTGCTACAAGAAGACAGACACCTTCTTCACCCTGTGGCTCAACCTGGAACTGCTGGTCCCTGTTGCCATTGACTGTTGGATAGACAACATGAGGTATGACGTGGGTCTTTCTGTTTACATTCAGACATCAATAAAGAGCTGTTTGTATGGTACTGATCATTTACCTCACAAAATGAACAAGATATATTTTCTCTGTTAAAAGGTTTGTTCATGCCCTGTTTTTACTACTAATTGTGTTAGGAATAGTGTTGTTTGTTTCTGTGGTAAAGTCGCATCATAGGTTGAACAGTTTTGCCTTTGCTGGTTTCTTTGGGGAATGCTTGATTTTAGTGAGAACTTAATGGGGTGCAAATTCCAAAACAGCACTTTCCTGGAAGTGTTGTCAATAGGTAAAGGGAACAGGTAGGTGGGTGCAATGACCTGGTGGAATTTCTGTCAACAGTTATCAACCTACACTGAATAAACTCACCTTTGAACCATCCATTTATCACCAAGGTATGGAAGGAAAAAAGAGCGAGATTGTATTCCTTTGACGTCTCCAGCAATTGACTAAAAACAAAAAACAACATGATAGTTATTTAGTGACCCGTTTATCTTATCTTGTCATAGGCTTTGTTCATATGGATGCAGCAATCCACCATTTGTTTTTTAAGTTCCAATCTTAATCTGATACCTAGATTTAAGCATCTACCAATACTGAGTAGTGATCCCCATATCAGTGTTTAATTAATAAGCTGTGAGCCTCATTGTGTGGGAGAGACTAGGCTCATTCTCTAAAGTCTAGCAGGGCAAAATCATGCTTAACTTAAACAAACTTAAACTTTCCTAATTTTGGTAAATAAAACGTAAAAAATATAAAAATATATACAACAACTGATATCTAAAAAATGAAAGACATACACAACACAGCTGTGATTTAAGAAGAATTAAACATACAATATGTGACCTTTCCACATCAAAATGTCTAAAAACAACTCTGTGTTTTTTTATATAGTTTTGAGTTTTGTACTTACATTATCAAAATATTGGAAAAATTTTCAAAACAATTGAAATCTACAATTTAATTTGAGGTTAAGGTGTGTTTTCTTTGATTGCCTTATGCTAATTTAGCAACACAGAAACAGAAGTCAGTAAACATAACTGAATGTAACCTGAATAAAACTTAAAAACATGACCTCATCTGTGAACATTCTGACTGAGTCAGACAGTGAGAATTAAGCAAAACGATTTTCCCTCCATCATCATCATGACAGCATCACATCCATTTTCGGTTTTAATTGTTTTTATTGACAGACTGAAAAGATCCGTCCATTGCCAGCTACTTGAGTCAGAATCAGACCATTATCAGTTTTAGACTGGTGCAACACCATTTGTTCATGAACAAATCTTGTCCCAAAATCAAAATCTCATTTTCTTTCCTCCACACAAAATAACTGTGAGATACAACATCTCAAAAAGAGAACTTTGTCATAACGCAAGTAAATAGAGCAATCCCCTTTGCAATGTTGCACTGTTGGTCTCTGTTCTCAAGATGTGACGTCAATAATCAAGGCTCCTAAATGTCTCTGCTGGGAGATGATGGACTGGTCTTGGAATTACCCTGACAGTGGGCCTTTTTTTTGAAATAAATAAAGTGGAAACCACAATCAGCACTCATATAACCGGCTGATCGTATGACCAGCCTTTATAAATGACTGGTTTGCAAGACACTGTGGCTACAAGCTGCACATGTTTTTACAAATACACAGTACTCAATTTAAAGCTCAGAAACAACTTCTAACGTAATGCAGTCTAAAACCAGAATAAAATGTATTTAAAAAGTGTCAGTTTTTTGCAGAATGAGTTTAGTTATCAATCCAACCTAAATTACTTAACCATTATTGAAAAAAACTCCCCAATTTCCCCATACCTACAATGTAATTACCATTAACACATTTTGGTTCTCATGAGGTTAATCTTGAAAGATCTTGCTTCACATCCAGCTAACTGTGAATAAGAGGCAGTTTTGTCACATTTCGCTCAAAGCTAACTCATGTGACATTTGGTGAACAGTGGCCATAAAATCCACAAGAACCATTTAAAGGACAAAGGGAAATGCTAAATCATAGTGTAGACAGCAAAGCAAATACAGCAGAGTCAGTCGGTAAGTAACTAAGTCAGCAAACTGTCTCAGTTATTTCAGTTACACAGCAATAATTATCTCATGTCTGCTGACTACCAATCATTAGCCAGCATATGTTGGCATAGGTCACACCAGGCCAGCAGTTTTTAATGTCAGTTGCTCGAGATTAAGAGCAAAGCCTTGCATTAAGGCAAGTGCATATACTGGTGACTTTAATGACTGACTAAAAGCATGTGGGCGAAACATGAGGGAGATGCTACAGGTTTGTGCGTGTTAAGTGCCATTAAGCTAAATAAAAAGAAAAGGTGTGACTGTCTGAGTCACAGCTGACAGTTTTAGTGGAAGAACATTCATGCATTCTGGAAAATAAGTCAAAGTTTTAACTCTTGGAAGTTAAACAAAAATTATACAAACTGATCTGTTCAGAGGTCCAGTTTCTGTGATTATCTAGTGAGCACAGGTTCATAACTTTCTAACTCTCTAAGTGTTAGTGTAGTTTGCAAATATTTTTTTCAAATATTCGCTTCTGCTTGGAAAACCCAGATGTCATCTTTCACATCTGCATTGGATTTAAAAAATCTCAGGCTTAGGGAAGTTGTCACATGAAACTCACAGGGTGGGAGAGCAGTGGTAGGTTAGAATGGGAAGTGTGTGCATGTGGTCCACCGCAGAAGCAGAAACAATATCGACCATATTCTCCTTGTCATATTTTGTGTGTATGTGAACTCACGTAGGCTGATCTACAACAAGACCACACACACCACCTCATCTCCACCGGGTGTGGAGATCCGTGTCCCAGGGTTTGGACAGACATATTCCCTGGAGTATCTGGACCCCAGCAAACGCAGTGTGGGTGAGTTGAAGGTCCAGTGCCAAACAGAAGTGAGGACTGGGCAAAGTACCAAAAATGTCCCTGCTCCTAAGGTCTAAATGAGTCCTTACAAAGATACACAAACAGGAATCAAAGTATGCATGTTTGTCTGTCTTCTAGGCATGTACTTCTTCACCATAGTGCAGGAGCTGGTGGAGTGGGGCTACACCAGAGATGAAGATGTCAGAGGAGCTCCCTATGATTGGAGGAAAGCCCCCAGTAAGAAGCCGTGGACACACTCACATATGTACACACACACACACAGCCAGGTTTATAACCAGGTTTTCTTCAATTCTTCCCCTTAGTTTCATTCATACTCATGAATGAATAAAGAGGCTGTTTAGGTTTCACAAGTCTCATGAGTCATTCTCATTACAACAAGCAGGGCCTCACCAGGTATTAATAGATGTTAGCTGGTAGTTTGAGAACCTGTATGGTGAGAAAACAATCTGGCTTGTTTACGATGTGTAACACACATAAGCTGAACAAGTTATTGCAGCATTTCTGTGTTTTGTTCATCAGTTTAGAAATTTCCGGACTCATTTAGCAGGTATGTTAAATGGTTTGCAGCCAAAACAATAACAACACTTGTCTTCCAGTTTATGTGAGTCACTGGTGGTGACTTGGCACAACATGTAGAAACAAACAAACAAACAAACAACAACAACAGAAAAAAAGGATAATGCTAGGTAGAAGCTTTCCTGCCAGTCATGGAATTGTTGGATTTTATTTTGAAAGGAGCATTTCTAGGAAGTACAGTCATAACAAATGTGGGTAAATAACCTGGAGGAGTTTAGGAAATTTTACGCATCAGGCCACATTTTTCACAGGTTGGAGCTTTTTTGTCCAAAACGAAGAAGGACTCAAATGTTGGTAGAAAATGGCAGGAATTTCAATTCAGAACCAGTGGGGGAACTTTGTTTACTCACCTTCAATATTGTTTTTGTCTCCTCTGTCAGATGAAAACAAAGATTATTTCCTGGCACTACAGCGGATGATTGAAGAGATGGCGGAGAAGGCTGGCAGCCCTGTTGTTCTCATCGCTCACAGCATGGGCAACATGTACACCTTATACTTCCTCAACCAGCAGCCACAGGCCTGGAAAGACCGATACATCAAAGCTTTCATTTCTCTGGGGCCTCCGTGGGCGGGGGTAGCCAAGACCCTCCGCGTGCTCACCTCTGGTAAGAGATTGAAGTGATACTGTGGAAACAGTTTCAGTATGCTTCTGTAGCGGATCTGATCCTGTGCCTTGCTTTTTATATTACACAAGAACCACCTTGTCTCTGCCATCCCAGGAAAAAGTGTAATGACAAGAAGATAGAAAACAACACATTTTACACACTAGCATTAAAAAAAGATTATCAACCCAAATTAAATTTTGAATTTGTTGTGTTACAATAAAAAAAGTAGTTGAACATGAGCTCACATACCTGCAGAAACAAAAGAAGAGAAAGTGAAACAGCATTCTTGTATTTATGGTCATGGGACTTTGTTAGGACTTGGCAACATATTGACACTGTACTATGAGTCTGAGAAATTTAAGAATATTCTTCATGAGGTTGTATAAGGTTAACATGTGTAACCTGTTACAAGCCTTTCGAAAGCAACCTTTCATTAAGACATTTCTCTGTTAACAGAGCTTTATTCTTGGGTGGTGGGGCTGGTTTTGGAGCTTGTCAGTATAAACCTGGTCAGTGGAGGAAAAACATAACCTAAGAAAAGGGCAATTTCCAACAGTCGTGTCTGACCATTGTTGACTGAATAGCAAGCTGAGGCCAAAATGCTAATGCTAGTTGCTAGTCCTTCAAAGATACTTTTTTAACCTTTGGTCGATAGTTGTTTCCCATTAAAGAAATCATTAGAATGTGCTTTTTAATAGTGTCGCTTTATATCTTTACTGATTGGTGGAGTCACCAAAGTAGGGTTTTTGAGTGCAGTTATGAAGTAATTTCCTAAATTACTTCATAACAGTGTATACCATATTGCTCAATGTCAGTTACATCAGATCCCGTGTTTCGGTAAATGTTCCCAGCCCTGCACATCTGAAACCTTGACGATTAAACCATACTGTGCACCGCAATGTACGATATACGGTAAGTCTCTCATGACATGAGCAGTGTTGAGTAAGAAGCTCCTGTGAATGTGGTTTTGGTCCTGTGACTGGAAATTCTAAGTCTAGTTTCAGTTCACTGTCACTGGTTTCTTTTCTCTTCCTACAGGTGACAATAATCGCATCCCAGTGATCAGCCCATTGAAGATTCGCTCTCAGCAACGCTCTGCTGTCTCCACCTCCTGGCTGCTCCCCTATTTGCACTCCTGGCCCAAAGATCAGGTCTGTGTATGTGGGTATGAGTGTGTTCTTGTTTGTCTGTAGACATGTTCATCGTTTTCTTTAATATGAGGGAGACTCAAATTTCATCCTGCAACCATCTTGCTTGTTATGTAGGACATTTTGCCACCTCTAGAAACTCTAGAGGTGAACATAACTTTTTCTTCTTAAGCTATTGGTAGAGGTCACCAAATCAGACAACTGAGAAACTTTTTTTGCACTCATCCAACACTAGGTCTTGGTTCAGACACCTGCAGCCAACTACACTGTGCTGGACTACAAGCGGCTTTACTCAGACATCGGTTTTGAGGATGGCTGGCTGATGCGGCAGGACACGGAGCCGCTGGTCACCGACCTCTCACCTCCTGGCGTGGAAGTTCACTGCTTGTACGGCAGTGGCATTCCCACGTCAGAGGCTTTCCAGTACACTGACAAGTTCCCTGATGTGGAGCCCACTGTGGTGTACGGCGACGGGGACGGGACAGTGAACCTGCGGAGCGCCACACAGTGCAAGCGGTGGATAGGAAAGCAGAAACAGCCTGTGATGTTAAAGGAGCTTCCAGGAAACGAACATGTTAACATGTTGCTGAACTTCACAACTGTGGCTTACATCAAGACTGTGCTGTTTTCCCCGTGATGTCAGCAGGAAGTTAGGGACTGCGCATCAGAAGGGGGCTCTTAGCATAAGCATACACACACACACACACACACACACACACACACACACACACACAGAGTCGTACAAAGAACAGACAGGGACTGACTCATCTCACCCATCTCTCTGAACACTGACTGCCAAAATTTCCCCTCTTAATGCCACAATGCTCAGAAGAAGAAGAAATATCGTAGTACAACTGCAGAATCAAAGTTTTAAAATGAATTTTATAGTAATTGTACAACTTATGTTATGGTCAGGTTGTTTACTGTTGTATAAACCTAAATACGATGACTTTTATATTTGTGTCAGCTTTCAAAGAACCCAGGATTTTACCTACTTAATTCTTGTTATCATAAGAAAGTGTGTATGTAAAAGTCAAAAACCAGGGATCTACTGTATGTGCCGCTTTGACTTGATAATCTGAGTCAGATCTTTTTATTAATGTTGTGAACGAGATTTCTGAAATTATTTGACTTTAATCTTGTTTGTCAGGATGGTAGAGCACAAGCTGATCGTATTTTTTTCGGGGCAGCAGGTCACTTTTTTAGTGCTGTTATTTGTTCAAATGATCTAACATATAGAGTGGAATCTAACCAAAACAGCTTCCTCAACTTTTTTGTCATTTGATTTCCAGTGAGTCTTTTGTTTATTTTCTTTTTTACGGTTTGTTTCTTTTTTATGGCCTTGCATGCAGCCAAGCTGTCAGAGGACTTTTTTTTGTTTTGTTTTCCATATTAGGTTTGTGTCACATGTTAAGAGAGAGGAACCATGCCTGGAATTTGAGTAACGTTGAAGCCATAAAATGGGTAAAAAGAAGGTTTACAGAACTGACATAAGACAAAAACTCTCAACACAAAGTCCACTAACCAGTGTTATTTTTTTCAGGATGGCCTTAAATAAGTCCACGTTTTTCCAGATTTTCATTACCATCTCATTGTCTTCATCAGCAGTTTTGAAGTGGTCCTGTCCAAAGTTCAGACCGGAATCTCATGCTCAGGCCATGTGATGAAGATTATGAGATGTAGGTGAAGTCTCAGAACTGGTCCTTGAGAGTTTATTTTCTAAAACAACTATTGGTCAAAAAAGAGCTTTCAAGTTAATTTTTTTTAAGAGTTCAAACCTTAAATTCATTATAGGATTTGCTCGTGGTTGTTCTCAGTAAGAAAAAGTTGATAGGGACATTTTTTTTAACTGTTTAAATTGGTTTGTGAGTATTCATGCATGATCTGAAAGTAAATCACCTGTTATGTTAAGCTCTTTCTCATTAATCTCCAAGTCCTACAAAACTCATATTCATGATCCTATACATATATTTGGCCAGGTTTGGTGTGAACCAGGTGCTTTGACAGACTGAATTTACTGCAGGACAAACTGGTGTTTTTTTTACAGTATAAATCAGATTTTTTTCTCGACTGTGGTTTTTGTTACATCCTCTTTCTGTTTGATCAGAAGTTCTTAGTGCAGAGTTTAAACCCGACTTCCTGTCCTCAACATACAGCAAGAATCTCTCTGACCTGAGTGATTGTACTGTGCCATTGAGCCCTCAGACCATGATGACATAATTATATCTGCTGTGGACGATCAAAGCTGTGTGTCATAAACATGTGTTGCCTTCTATGGAGTAAATATTTCAAATATTACACTCAGCCTTTGTCTTTTGTTTGTGGAATCAATCCTTCTGTTATTCTCTTTATACACACATTAAAGCACAATTAATTTTTCCTCTCTAGGCATCATTTTCCCAAGAAACTACGAGCCAAGAGCAATTTGTCACCAGTATGCTGAGTTAGTGATCTACTACAGTCTTTAGAGCTGTGAAGTGACTTTACCTAACAGTCATTTTAAATATACTGAGTGATGACTGTCTGTGTTAATGACAAAGGCGAGATATGACTGTGTTTGTACCACACAGAGAAGTTTTCAAAGTCCACAGCTTCCTTTCAAATGAACAGCTTCACGCACGTCAGTTTTAAAATAAAAGAAACAAACCACTTAGCATAAAACCAGCAGCAGCTTTATTTACATACAGTATTACTATAAGGTAGAAAAATACAATAATGCGCTTTCTTGCTTTTATTTTGGAGTCTTGATCATCTTTGTTGCCTTTGAGCCAACAAATCATCCTTTTATCACTTACAAATTTAAGTTGACCGCTGAGCTGACGTCCACAAGAACTTATTAAGCAACTGCAGACATTTGTTGTTAAGACTGTTCTGCAGGCCTGTGTGATGATGACAGCTGGAACGTTGTTGCCATCATTTAAAACAACACTTCAAAAATAACTGTGTTGATTTGAGTCCCATCTTCAGGATTTGCATCACCTCTTATGACTTAACACAATTAAAGTCCTCTAAAAAATACGGTTTTGGCTTTGACTCTATCTCTTAATTATTTCTTGTTTAATTTGATCATTTTGTCTGGCTCATTTATGTGGGTCAGAAGGACACAGTGCGCAGGTCCAGTGGTCAGAGTACATATATTAAGTGCTAGGGCTTGAGGGGGAAGCAAAAGGTCTTGTTTCCTGTCTTGCAGCGCAGCTCCGTGCAGTTCAGCTGCAGCATAAACGGCCCTTCTTCGTGGTCATCAAGCAGACTCTAACAGTGAAAAAAAATCACAGACATAGAAACAGAAAGCAGTTGGTAAATTCTATGCAGGTTGTCAATTCAAAACGCTGAAATGGCCAAGTTGTGTCATCTATGCTGCTGCTGTCTGAATGTTCCTCAGTGATGTTCACATTATATTACACATTCAAAATAGAAACAACAAGCATACACATGAAACCGGAATCTGAGTCTGACTCATGGCCCAGATTTTTTTTTTATAAAACAACAGTATATTACATTTTTGTTACAGTATTATGGCCTGGTCAGGACATTTTACAGTAAAAAAAGGAACTTGTTAGTTCTCTCTGATGCTCAAACTGTCTAAAATCTTAAAATAACCTCGCACATTTTGCACTTTAGTTTTTCAGCAGCCAACATGCAAGACGACAAAGGGAAAGCTCCCAATCACAGGCTGTTTCACACTGAGGAAAAATAATTTTTTTCATTTTACAGGATTGTCTTGGACAATCTCAGCTAAGGTTCACAAACAAATAAAAAAGTTAAAGAATAACACTTTAAGCCAATTTTGAAATCTCAGCACAAATTGAACACTGCTTGACATTAATGAAAGCTTACATTGCATCTCTCATATTGCATTATACGTTTGTCTAAGGCATCAGTCTCCACCATTAACTTGAACTAACATCTCTTTACAACCACTCATCAGTTAAAAAGAGACTAATAAACAAAATCAAAGTGATTAAACTGCAATGAGCTCGCATCATCTGATACACTGGTCTGTCAGAGGGTCATTCAAAACATAATGGGCCATTTTAATATGGACTGAGGAACATAAGAATAGGTTTGGATTTAGACTTGCCAGTCTTTTAAAAGGAATAATGAATTATTTAAAGTGTGAAATGAGCACACAGTTGTTAGGATTAGACTTTCTGATTTTTGTACCTGTAGCTCCTGAATAAATTCCTTCATCTGTTCCGTCACGTCTCCAACACACCAGGCCAGACTGACATGGAAAGATGGATCCTGTGAAGCAGATCAGAGGGAAAACTGTTGTGGTCAAACATGAAAGTGCACCACTTCAGAGCCTTTTGAAAGTTTTTGATTGTACTTTTGAGACAAAATCACATTTAAAAAATTACCTGTAATTCTGTCAAATAAATACTGAATAATATCATCATTATACAAAACACTGAGATTGGT
>JAPZDZ010000023.1:3988048-3999968 GCA_029783805.1 Acanthurus tennentii | reverse complement strand
ATTTGGAGGATTGTTACACTATTCAGTGCCTAAGATGAGGTACAAGTAAACAGGTGCTTTCGTGTGCTGTGATCTGTCTGGCCAAAAAGATTACTGAAATTCCATAGTTTCCAAAAAAAGGTGTATATAATGATATGAGCATATACAAGAGGTGAAGGTTCACTTAAAACTGGGGTAAAAAATATTTTCTTGCACACATAGTTTCGACACATAAACAGTCACTAACCCATTTTACCTTTGGGGGCAGAAGCAATGACCATTCACCATGGACCACTGAATGATATTTATTTTGCAGGGGTCTTTTATTAGAGCCATAATCATTGATGTATTGGCTGTTATACACCAGTTTCCGGGTGTGCACGGCCGTGTGTTGTGAGCATGCCAATTAACTCTTGGTTTATTCATGTTCCCGTGCGCGGGCAGGGGCTCAAAAGCTAGCCGATAGCTAGCTAGCAATTTATAACAAAATGCATGTCTTTTCGCTAGCCTAGAGGATGCCCTAGGGGCCAAATAAATGAACACGTGAAACGATAACGTTTATGGGGTAGTTTGGGAAATCCCGGGAACATCTTCGCCCATTTTAATGACCTGTAAATCCCAATTTTTTCGGCCCCCAGAGCCACAGCACCCGAACAAGAGAGCATCCGAGTACCGTTTACCGATGTGAATAAGGGACCTTACCTTATTTGGGGGAATGGCTTTACTACAATAGACTGACATTTTTCAAGGATATTCAGTAGGCTTGAATGGACACTCCAGGTATGTGAATTCGAAATTTCACACCACTGTTTACATGCACCACTTACGGACAAACGTGTCGCTGCAGCGACTGAAACAAGTATTTTCCCTTTGCTAACCTGCTAATGTTAGCTCCTGCACCTCTGTGGCTGCGTTAGCGACTGCCAGGACTAGCTTGCTAACCCATCCTGATTATAGTGATCTTTGCTTGGAAACGAAAAACGTTATGATGCGCAGACCGTGCCTCCACTTTTTTTAACCGCGAATCGTTGGGCATTTGGATTTTTGCATAGATAGGGGTCGAGTTACCTAAACAGTGCATTGAAGACTGAAATACACGACGGAGCGTTAATTGTTTGCGTCCAAATGTGAATGTTAATGAGTGCCTGTTTTTTTGTGTATTGTTTTGCGATACATTTTCAAATTTTCTACGATTGCATTTTATTGCATTGTGGTGCTTTTACCAATGTTAACATACAAAAGAAACCGACAATGTTCAGATCCTCCACATCCTTGTGTATAATTGTGTTTTTAAAATAGTAGATCTAGCCTATATTATCACGCACTGACAACTTGTTATCACCTTCCTCTTATGTTCTGTCAGGGCTGCTCAATTAACAGGTGTTTAAGATCTGCACTGATATTGTACTTGAGAGGCTCACTGCATAGTTTGGCACCGGGCTGTTGTAAACAAATGCCACATGTCCCGCATATTGCCAATCCACAATTTAAGTGGAAAAACTCTCATAGTCTAGCTTGCGCAGATTAAACATGCCGTAGCAACCAGTTTAAAATGTCCTGACATTTTTTGAAAGACATGTTTCTTAACATATTTTTTACCCAGTTGTACTGTCTGTTGGATCAGTGGATGTTGAAAATGCAACATCACTTAAACCTGAAGACACTGTTATTGAGTTATCTCTCTACACCGACTGATATTTTAACTTACCATCATTTTCTTACCCATACAGATACCACTTGAAGGCTAAGAATAAAGTGTAAGGAGAAGATATTCTTTCATCTCTCCAGTTTTTTTTTTTTCTAAGTCCACACCTTTCCTTACCAAGCATCGTCGCCAGCACCTCAGTGCCACTTGCTGAAATGGAGTAAGTTTCTTGTCATGTTTTCTTAACACAATGTGAAGCATTTAGCTCATTGTTTAAATATTTACCCATCTCCTTTTTTCTAACTGCAGTTGGGCCACTCCAGCTGCCAAACTAAATCCCTACTCCCGTGCCCGCATGACAGAGGCTTGGCAGCAGCATGCAGTTGCTCCACCTCAAGTCGTTCACACCATCCCTCCAGGAGCTGAACCATTAGGCTGTGCTGTGTATGGTATTGTACTGCAGCCAGATGCTACGTCTCTACAGCAGCAGCAACAGCAGCAGACCCAGCATGGACAGCACAGCCAACACGGCCAGCAACACAGTGGGAGTCAGCAGCATGGAGGGGGTCAGCACAGTCAGCAGCAGCAGCAGCACCCTGCCCAGGCCCAGCAGACCTCCCTACAGGTGGGGGCAGAGGGAGGACACAAGTGTGGGGCCTGTGGACACGACATATCCCACCTTGCCAACCCACATGAGCACCAGTGCATGGTGAGTCAGGACAGGTCATTCCAGTGCACCCAGTGCATGAAGATTTTTCACCAGGCAACTGACTTGCTAGAACACCAGTGTGTTCAGGTTGAGCAGAAGCCGTTTGTGTGTGGTGTGTGTAAGATGGGCTTCTCCCTACTCACCTCTTTAGCCCAGCATCACACATCCCATAACAGCACCAACCCGATGAAGTGTTCAATATGTGAGAAGACCTACCGCCCCGGTTCTTCTGGCAATGTTACACCCAACTCCAATAATGCCCAGCAGCCCAGCAGTGATGGGGCGTCAGCCAGCAGCAGCTCATCCATTCTACCCTTTCCCTCGGCCCGAGACCGGCCATACAAATGCTCAGTTTGCCAGAAGGGCTTTAAACACCTGTCAGAACTTACACGGCATGAGAGGGTGCACACAGGAGAGAAGCCCTTCAAATGTGACACTTGTGACAAGGCCTTTAGCCAGTCATCACACCTACAGCACCACCAACGAACACACAGCAGTGAACGCCCGTTCAAGTGTGCTGTTTGTGAAAAGAGTTTCAAGCACCGCTCCCACCTCGTGCGCCACATGTATGTGCACTCTGGTGAGCACTTGTTCAAATGCAACTTATGTGAGCTGCACTTCAAAGAGTCGTCAGAGCTTCTTCACCACCCTTGCCACCCTCAAGGTTCCCGGCCTTTCCGTTGTGCCACATGTGGTAAAGGTTTTAAGCGGCCGTCTGACCTTCGGCAACATGAGCGTACACACTCAGAGGAGCGTCCCTTTCACTGCGATGAGTGTCAGATGAGCTTTAAGCAGCAATACGCACTGGTGCGCCACAGACGCACACACAAAGACCCAACTGATTGGCCATTCAAATGCAATCTGTGCGACAAGGGCTTCATGCAGCCCTCTCACCTCCTCTACCACCAGCATGTTCATGGGATGGACAACCTCTTTAAATGCGCCTCATGCCAGAAAGAGTTTAGCCAGTCAGGAGAGCTGCTCAGACACAAGTGTGGCGAGACATCCAACACCTCACCTGATAAGCCGTACAAGTGTGACGTTTGTGGCAAGGGCTACAAGAAGAGTTCCACGTTACAGCGTCATCAAAACTCTCACTGCCAAGAGAAGCCCCTAAAGTGCTCACTATGTGACCGGCGCTTCCTTTCCTCTTCAGAATTCGTCCAGCACCGCTGCGACCCATCGCGGGAAAAGCCACTGAAGTGCCCTGACTGTGAGAAACGTTTTAAATACTCATCAGACCTGAACCGACACCGGCGAGTGCACACGGGGGAGAAGCCCTATAAGTGCGACCACTGCAACAAGGGCTTCAAACAACGAGAGCACCTAACCAAACACCAGAGCACACACTCCAGAGAGGGCCAGTTCAAGTGTGTTTGGTGTGGCGAGCGTTTCAGTGACTTAGGATCTTTGCAGGATCATACGGTGCAGCACACAGCTGATGGCGGGGGTTACCCTGTGCCCCAGTGCATATAAATCATGGAGACTTTTCCCTCGTCCTCTTGTCTATTCCTTGTTGGCTATAAAGTACTTTCAGCCTAACTAGCGCCACATGTGCAGGAAAGTCCAGAGTATAATTAACATATTGTTTCTGCTCAGTAATACATCAGGTATTTGTTGCTTTACTAACCTGCCCAAAGCCTGTCAGTACTCTTGTCATTCCATAAAGGTCTGAGGAGTTCTTTTTTTTATCTCCCTGAGCTTTCCTTTTTATTCCACCTCTTTTTCTTCTTGTACCTGTCCTCTCCCCTTTGTCTCAGCACCACGCTCAAACATGCAACAGCACTGAAGAAGCCACAACAACTATTCAGCCATTAGTTACACTTAGACAGTTGTAGACAGAAATGGGTGCCATAAATCATGTTGATCTAGTAAATACTAAGATCCCTCCTAATTTCTTCCCCTCAGAAAGGAGAAAATTGAAATGGAAAAACTTGAATTGTCCCTTTATTGTCTTATAAGAGGCATCAACAATTAAGCATTCTGGTGTTTGTTTTTTTGATTGTTTAACAGTCAAGTATGACAGAGTTTACTGAATGGTTCAGTAGAAGTCAACCACCACCTGAATTGACTGGTCTGAAAACACAGTCTTGACTGCTGGAGTATCCACTAGAGGGGGATCTTTCCTTTGTTTTGTTTTTTTTTCTTACTCTCTCTTTCCCTTTATCTTTTCATTCACATTTCTTTCCGCTCTTCAGTTTCTCCTTCACTCATTCTTTCCCTGCTTTATTTTGCTTTGTCCTCTTGCTTTGGGTTTTCATCCAGCTAGAGTAATACAGAACCAGTGTTATAGACTCGTTTGGTCTTGACCCAACTCCCTTCTTCCACATTCCTCTGGGTTTTTAATATTTTTACATTTGTTATTTATGAAGTAGCCAGTAAGCTCCCACACATGTGAAGGGAATTGTTGTGAGGGGAGCTGTGGGATTTGGTGTCCTATAGTGGAATAATTCCATTAATGAAATGTCTGTGAGTGAACGAGTGGGCCATGATTTAATGGCCACACTCATTTGTACCAAAACACCAGTATGAAACACCCTATCCCAAAGGTGTGTAAACTAACCATCATTTAGTGAAGTTAACCAATAAAAATCCCTGATGATCAATAGCAATCCTACATTTCATTATAGATATATACAGAAATATTTATTTCACAACTAAAATACTTGTCATATTCCTGCAGAGGTCAGTGCTGTTAGACTTATGTGTCCCGAAAACGTCCATGTTGAACATTACACTTACTCTCTCAGCCTGTACATACTATGGATATGTGAGTGTACTTGGCCAGATTAGTTGGAAGTGTAAGAGTTTGTCTTTCTTAAAAACAATATGTAAGAACTGTTTTTGTACTCTGGATACTTTTTACCATGTGAAATGTTTTGACAAAAGCTCTTTTGTTGTTTTTGTAGTCCATGTAGTGATTGTATAAGTATGTTGCAGGGACTCTCAAAAGGCACCCTGCGTGTGAGAGTGTGAGCCTGAGTGTGTGAATGTATTCAGTATTCTGTCAAAATGGAAATTCAGATTGTAGAGAATTGTATTCAAAGTGTTGCAACAGACCTGCGCCTTCTTAAAAATTTACTAAACTTACTGGTCTGTCTAAGCTGTTTTTGCAGGGTGAACCTGCACTTTGTGTTAAATATTTTCCAAATTTTGAAAGAAATATTAATACTGTTTTTCCAGTACATGTTGCGTTAAGTTTGACATTGTGTCTGTCAGAGTGGCTTTTTACCAGAGTGATTGACACCTTCTTCTTCTTTGAATGCTATGAGATTCTAGAGGAGTAAAAAAGCTTGGAACACAAGCTGTTTCATGTCAGCTGTGATCACCATTGTTCCTTTTCATCCAGGGAGCCGTCCCCTCTTTTGCCTCTCCCTACCCATGTTTCCCTGTTCATAAATAATTTGAGTGCAGTATTGAGAAGGTCTAAATGCTAATAGAGGCCAAGGAAACAGACCCCCCAGCTTGCAATTCTTTTTGTTTTAGCCTTAAAACAAGTCAAGGATGCCTATCTCTCTCTCTCTTTCTTTTTCCTGCTCTGGTTTCTGTCTCTGTCCTTCATTATCTGAATCATGTGAGCTCAGATGGTTGGTTCTATTCGCCATCATATATACATATATATATTTTTTTTCTAAGTTTATTTTCTGACTGGCATTTTAAGACTTTGAGAACAGTTTGGACTTAAAGTAAAAAAAGTACTGTATGTTTTCTTTATGGTTTTGCATTTGGTTATATGTTTTTTATGAATGTTCCTTAAATTGACATGAATATCTATATTCCTAAAGGGAGAGACCAGGGCCTTGGGGTAGGTTTGTTGCTGCATTTTTAACACAGCTTTCATAATGTAGGTTTAATTCCAAGGCCAAATCTTAAAATTAAAAATAACAGTCTGTACACAAAGAATTATTATGTTGGATGGTGGAGTAAAAGCTGAGTAATTGCAACAAAACCACATCAGGGATCAGTGAGGGTGGGTTCATATTTGCCAAGAACTCCAAGTGCTCAAGGACCTTTGACTTGTTATTGGTGCTCACACATCATCAGATGTGCATAATATAAAAATAGTCACTCCAGGTGCAAGGTGAGGACCTTGCATATTGTGTAGTTTTGACAGTAGACTTAACATGTCATAACAATACAAATATTTTTTCAAAGTCTAAAATAAATTGCAGCTAATCCATAAGGCCGACTGTCTGATGATGCATTTGTCCTGGGTAATACAGTGCAAAGTTCAGACATTTGAAACACTGATGCGCCAATCAGAGAATGTATTGAAGGATACTGTAAAGTGAAAGGCAGAGCTAAACTTTTCACATCTTCATCAAATTTTGGTTAAAAACTTCCTGTATCCAAAAGCAGTCAGATAAAGGAGAGGTAAATCTGTATAAGCACAAATTGAATATTTTCACCCTTCTTTGTTTCAATGGTAAAAGTCATTTTAGGCACCAGTTCACCCACCCACCATCCTCTTTGCTTTCAGTTTGAATTAAGGAACCAGTGAGACCCTGGTGTCTCTTGTTCTCTGCATGCTTGCTGTGTTAGTTCCTGTGTTCTGTTCCTGGGAACTGGTGCTCCCTCCTCCTCCTCACAGAGCTGTTCCCTCTTATAGCTTTTTCCAAATTGTACCGTAGTTTATGTGAATGATGTTGAAAAAAAAAGAAAAGAAAAAACTTTGTGGCGACGTACAGTACATGTACATTCATGCTAAGATTATCTGTATGTATGTATGTATGTAGCATTCGATTACACACAGCACTAACAAATAAAACTTTTTTTCATTTATAAACCTACATGAGTCGAGAGCTTATTCAAGCAGCTAATCAACTGAAAGTCAGTATTCTGACCTCTTTTCAACCGGCAACCTGTGTGTATAAAGAAAAACCATTGCTGTTAAACACATAGCTGTTGGAAACCTCTCACTGATGTGGCAGTAAATAAATTATTTGAAGATTTTACAGTTTTTTTTCTTTACCAGTACTGGAAATGTACTACAATTGCAGAATTAAAAATACTCATTTTGGACTAAAACCAGTCTCAATCATTGTCCTATATTACATACTTAATACATTATGTTACAGATGCATTAATGTGTAAGCAGCATTTAAATGAAGCTGGTTAAAGTGTGGATGATTTCAATTAATTTGCTTCATATACTGTCAGAAATGTGTAAACTACATCTATAAGGGCATCTTATATTTAAATATAAAAACAAATGTTATATAATTAGATCACTTAGTACAGCTAGAATTGCCTCTTGGGAACCACTATGATAGAAGTAACATCATACAGCGCCCTCTAGAGGGTTCTCCAGTAAAGACACCGTGATAAATTTATTACTAATTATTATGTTTAGGTCTGCAAGCTCCGTTTACAAGCGTCATTTAATCCGTAAAACCAAAAAACCTTGTGTGTAAAACCAGGACCAGATCATACAGCTGCTTCCTTTTACTTCCATATTTTACTGCGCGCGATGAGCAGTGACTTCGCAGACATCTACACAGGTGACCGGTGCCCACCTGTCGGTCACGCCTACTGGCGGGGGGGGGGCAACAGTTTTGCCGTCGTTTAAAAGGAGCTGTGTTATTTTCGGAAGTTCTGCAAGAAGTTCTTTTGGAATTGTGCTGATTTTGGGGCTCAATTTTGCGCAACCCCACTTTTTAACATGTGCTGATTTAAAATTTGTCTTTGGCTGTCGACCAGACAAATAGACATGACGCATATCTTTATGTCAACCATAGTATTATTATCTCAATATTCACACAGTAAACTTATATGACTTCACGTCTTCAACAAGCCTGGCTATGCGACACTGGCCGCGTGTAAATGGTTTATGACACAATCAGGTATCTGATGTACCAGGCTCATCAGGCTACTTTATTGCGTGATCTAATTAATATTTGTCATTTTTAGTTACATTTACGGGGTGTCTGTGCCTATTTTTCTTACTTGTAAATGTGTAACAAATGTTGTTGCGTAAAAGCTGCTAACCCAGCTGTGCGTGAAAGAGCCAACATGATTAATGACTCACAATAGGATATCTGATTTCAGATTCAGTTACAGCATCAAGTGAGGCCGAGGCCTTGGTCCAGTACACACGCTCAGTGGCTGAAATCGTCGCTGATTTATAAGTTACCTGAAGTTGTTCCATCATCTCGGATTCCTGAGGATGTGGACCAACAGAACTGCAAAGCTCTAACAGCAAAGATAAGTGGACTTTTAATTCGAGTTCTTTCCAATGACACTTTCCAGTAACTCTAGGTTTTAAGGGAAAATATATGTATTTATTTAATGTTTAACTAACGAACAACCACATCCTCCCCACCAGAGGGCGCTGTGCTTGGGCTGCCCAGTCAAACATCCCATTCCTCATATTCACCCCGGCAGCCAGCTGCTTTCACATCCGGGCGGCTCTCTCGCTCCTCTTCAATCGCAATCCGCTTCCCTTCCCAGCGCTCTCGACCGGGGAGGTCTGTAGCTGCAGAAGAAACCCGAATCCCGGGCCCCTCCGCCGGCGTCTGGTACCGGGCCATTGAGGACCTGCTTCCCCGCACAGCTGGTCGCACATGACGCGGGATCCGCTGATGGTGGTGCACGGCGCCGAGCGCTCCCAGTCGGTGCGACATCTCCGCGCTGAAGTAGCATCGCTGGCTAACGTTAGCTAACAACATCGATCTCTCTGCTGCTCCACCCCCCTCTCCCTCCGGTCGACCCCCCTACCGATCCGTCACATCAACAGTTGATTGATAGCTAACACTGGACCGCCGAGGGCAACCCCCCCCATCCCGACCGTCCATCGGCTTGCGCAGGAAGCCCACCCGCTCCCTCCTGTAACGTTTCGGATTGAGGGCCCGCAAAGAGAGTAGCTTTGGAGTTTTAACCCTTGATATTTAGATTACCGACCCCCACTCCTCCTCCTCCTCTGTGGCCTTTTAGGGGTACGTTTCCTCTCTACCTCACCCCGATGCCTCCCCATCCCTGTGTGTAATCTAAGCTACACTATTACACCGACTTTAATCAGCCTCCTTTGAGCCCAATCAATACCGACTCTGCTGCTTCTGACAATCCGATCAAGGAGCGCTGCTCGGCGCGCGCTGACCGCGGTGAACCCCGACGGGCATCCCCGGTTCTCCTCCTCTCTGTCTCCCTTTTCTCTCAGTGTGGCTGCAAAGGGAAGCTAGCTCACTGGTCTGTTCCACTTCACACCCATACAGAGAGCAAATCCGGTTACTCGTCTCCCCCCAACAACCCCCCCTCCTCCAGTTTGTCCGGGATCCCCACCCCAGCAGATCTTCGTGACACACGCCCCACAGCGCCCGAGCCTCGGGTCTCGCCATGCCGGGTCCGGTGGCCGGTAGCAAGTCCCGTGTGTATGCAGACGTCAACACGCTGAAGAGCCGGGAGTACTGGGACTACGAGGCCCACGTACCCAACTGGAAGTGAGGACATTTCTGTTTACTGCAGGTTGTTGTAATTGCATGCATGTGCTGTCTGACCACATAATGGCTCTCTGTTTGCATGTGGTGGTGGTGGAATAGGGAAAGTGTGGCAGATGGATGCCTATTATTATACATGTAGCTGCTAGGGTGTGATGACACAATGTTAGTACAGTCTCCCAACCCACCACCCTGCTGTTTTGCACTGTCTAACACTTTCCTCACCCTCACCTCCATCTCTGTCTGACTTAAATAACATCCGCCTCAAGATTGGAACCAAAAATCACATCATTCCCAAAGGCAACGCTTTCTCTCGGTGACAAGAACATTTACTCAATTGCACACTGATGCAGAAAACATTTTTCTTGTTCTCCCACATAGTCACACAAGCCCTGCACTGTTTGTCTGTCTGTCCCTGCAGCAACCAGGAGGACTACCAGCTGGTTCGTAAACTGGGCCGGGGGAAGTACAGCGAGGTGTTTGAGGCAATCAACATCACCAACAATGAGAAGGTGGTGGTCAAGATCCTGAAGGTGAGCAGTTGGCTGGATCTTGTTGAGGTGTATGCTTTCCTGGCTCAATGCTTGGTTTAGAGTTTCTCTTCGAAATGGATTGAATTATTAGTTTCTAAGAGTGTGAAATAAGAATGAATGAGACTGTGTTGTTTGAATTCCAATACACTCCTGACATTGTGGAAAATGCTTTGTCTCAAAACTTAGAGCTGAAGAGAGCTGAAAAGGTTAGTAGAGTAGCTGTGTGAGTAATATTTCACACAAAAATGCTGAACAGTCCCTAGTAAGCTAATTATCTTTTGGTTTTAGACTATTGTCAGTAAAAACAAGCCATTTTACTGTGTTGTTTTGGACATAGGAAACTGGGATGGGCATTTTGAACTATCATCAGACCTTTTAAAGTCAGTTAAAGTAACAAGTTAAAACATTATTGGCATACAAATAGATAATGAAAATAATAATTGCTTGTAGCCTTTATTTTCTTTGTAGACTCATAGTTAGTATGACAGGTTTATGTCAGAAATTTTGCTTATTTATAGAGTAAATAGGGGCTTAAAGGTGGTCTCATGAGTTTTCTCACAGATGTTAAGGAGTATTCACAGGTTGGCCCTATTTTTTTACCCACTGACACCAGGGAGTCTCCTTGGAAAACAGAGAAAAGGTGCAGGAGTATTTCCTTTGCCCAGAGGGTAAAAAACCTTTAACCAGAATGCAATGTGCACTGGGCCAGTGTACTGTCAAGCTGGTGGGTGATGTGTTGTGAGTTGGGTGGACCTTGTTTTTTTTCTTGACTGTTTTGAAACTGAAAACAATACAGAGGCTGGGCAGCAACAGAAAACCTGGTCTAACAGCTAAAACTTTGTTTTTAAAAAGACTTTAGCAGTGAGAAAAAGTAATGCAGAAGCAGAATCTTTCTTTATGTCCGATCAGCACTGCCTTGTTTTCCTGTTCGATCAGATTCTAATGTCCCACTCCTCTTTTGTGGAGGTGGGCATGCAAATATGCAGAAGTACATTCTGTTGTCAGTAAAAGTTCACTGCTGACACGAAAAAATGTCACCCGGTTGACTTTGACAATCAAATGAATAAGCGACTCTCTGTGCAGGAACAATGTTGGGAAGTTATAAATTGCTGATTTGCACCTACTATTCACTCTGTAATGACACAAAACTGATTGGAAATCATCAAAGTAATCCTTTGACTTTGTGTATTAAAACTACTAGGTAACTGTTTAGGTAAGTGCTAAAGCGTTTGTCCAACTAAATGTTGAACAAACTAGGTGTTTAACTAGGTGGCTACTAATTTTAGAATAACTATTTGTAGATTGATTATTCTTGAGTTCCAACTTCTCAAATTTGAGCATTTCCCTCTTTTCTCGATCTTATCTTATACAATAAGTTTAAGGTTCAGTGTATCAGCGGCAGTAGCATGTCAAATGGGCTCAAGAGTCAGAAATAGCAGAATGACAACACGTCTCTGCATTAACATGTTGATGTGGTATTTTTTTTTCTTACACCCCAAGACCTCTCTTCTAAATCTCTCTCTTTCTTTCTTTGCTCTGTTTGGTTTTTACTGTGGAATCAGCCGGTCAAGAAGAAGAAGATCAAGCGAGAGATCAAGATCCTGGAGAACCTGCGAGGAGG
>JAPZDZ010000023.1:3931045-3953099 GCA_029783805.1 Acanthurus tennentii | reverse complement strand
TTCAGTGTTATTGAACTCTTCACAGTGTTACTAAACTTTAACCCTGCCCTCACTGCAGAAAACTACCTACCCTCCTACCAGAAAACGCTGTTGACACACCCTCCGAAATATACACATACACACAGCTGTCACAGTGCCCTGTTTGCAGCCAGTTGCATTGCACAGTATTTTATATAAAGAGATACCAGTAAACATGACTGTTGTTTTTGGGGATATTTACTGTGTTTTACGCCTTTGTCCGCACCTAGCCATTTTATCTCATGTAGGCCATGTGTAGAAAGTAATATATTATGTGTTACATGGGTCCACCTGTCACCACAATTTAAATCACACTGCAAAACCAATTACCTGGATATTTCATGGATACCTGGAACAATGCATTTGGATACACCTAACATGAAACAAGAGAAACTAATAAGAAACTTGAAACAAGGGAAACTAAAGCCAGGGTGAACTTCCTGATTGCAAAAGTTTGGAGTATCTGACCACATGGAAGTCAGAGTGAATAAATATGAAACACTTGTTGCATGAGACCCAGTGTCTGTGTGTTGAGATCCAAAGGTTGTCTGTGTCATTTTTTACAATACCCTCATGAAGTATAGGAGTGATAAACCACCATTACCTTTGGTTGGCCGACTGACCCTGCCCATTTGCTATGTAACCTGAGACCTGAGGGGTTACGAAAGCTGTATCTAGCACGAAGGTCACCTGTGGAGCCACCTGTCTTTGATGTTATGTTGTATTTTTGCTCTTGTTTATTTACTGAAATCCAAAAGGGATCCTTAGTGACGCTGCTTCGCTCTGTGTGCCTCTGTGAGTTTAGAAAGTTGGTAATGTTACTTTTAGGACAAAACAGAATTTATCATTGAAGAAGAATATGAATAGGAATAAGAATAGGTAATACGTTTTTTGCACGAACCAATCTAGACCAAGTCAGCTAAGTGCTTTCATAAAGGCTACCTAGTGGAACATCACAAACACAAACTTTTGTCCCACACTTGATTCCTCTACCTTTAGTCCCAATGCTCTCACTATCATCGGTCATAAAATGAAGTGTGGAAACCCGCACACACCCTGAAGAGAAGTAAATCACTGCTTTGCTGGTGAGAAAATACTATTTTTAAGTATGTAATTTCACCCCAAAGTGAATTATTTTCAGCGGGGGAAGGAAAAAAAATGTTAAAAGTTGAAAAGTTTACCGTCATGGAGAACAGATGGCAAGAGAGAGAAGCTGCTAATATTAAATTTTAAGTCAGGTTAACTAATCAATCATTCATATTCAGTCTACACTGTATTTCAGATAAGTCAAGGAGTCAGCTGATTTACACTGAAGGCATTGGTTCTTAGTGTGTGTGATGCAAACTAAATAAATGTGTCCTGGAATCTTAATGCGGCTATAGAGGCTCTTCAGTCTTTCATGAGTCATGTTCCTGATAATATCATTGCTGTATTTTTTGATAGTTGTCATGACCGTGGTCAGATATTAATATTTGTTATCTGAAAAGTTTATTGACATTTTTGACTGATTTAATTTTTAAGCCTTAAAAGTCTTGAAAGAAAAGCTCCCACTTGTTTTATTTGTTAGAAAGAAAATTTTCTGCCTATGACCAACAATGAATCCAACACACAAAATAATTACTAGTGCTATTACTGAGTTTATTAAGGGATTGGTCAGGGTGTGACAGATCCACAGTAAATACAGCGTCTTTGTCATAATGTTATGAAACCAGTGTTTTTGCTATCAGTTTCAGTCATTGACTCACGGTTGACCATCAGTTCGGTTCTGTAGTTAACCTTGTGTCATCTCAAAGATTAATTATTCAATCAATAAGTCACGCACTTTCATACAACTAGGTTTACAGAGTTTAAATAGGCGGTCAACAGTACGCTGGTGTAGGCGAATACCCTGGGTTAGTGTATTGAAACGGCCCTTCCCTACTAAAGTAAAGCAGGTTATTGTGATCATTTGTAATATACACATTTCTCCTGTGTTTTGTGTAAGCAGTGTCAATATGGCCCACCCATTCATGCCTCTAACCTTCACCTTTGCTTACACTGCCCTCTCTGCTCTTCAGCTCTGCCCCAGTTATCTTGATCAGCCTTTCACCCCAGACGTAACCCTCTACCAAATATATTCAGCCCAAACCCCCAAAATGCTGTAAATTGTCAACCCAACTCCACTTGTGGGTTTCTCCTCCTCTGCCTTTCTCCTCCTCTGCCTCTGTCAGCTTGATTGTAGTAAAATAATACTGCAAATGAAGCAGGTTAAAACCCATATTCATTTACTCTCTTTTTTAAAATTAATACTTACAAGAAAGACACCACAAGTATGAACTAAAAGCATGTGCTCCTTATGGATATCAGTACTTAACATCCCTGAGTCAGTATTGAATCTTCCTCAATTGAAGAAACCTTCATTTGATTCTCTACTGACTCAGAGATGCTGTCTATGAATAAACTGTAATCTGATTAGACTAAACTGTCTTGTTGAGCTTGTCTGAGCTGAAGATACATTTTGACTACAGTAAGAACGCAACTGCAGGCATAACAGGAATCTTTACTTGTCACTGATTTATTCAAGCACAATGCCAAAACTTTGAAGAATGAAGAAGAATGATTAGCCTGACAACTACACACAGTGTGGACTAGTGATTTTGAAACTTGACTGGTCCATGAGTTGACTATTCTGTAAAAAACCCTCCTCAGTGGCAGAAGTCAAGTCTCATGTATCTTATCACAAGAAAAGCAGAGTTGTTCGACAGGATGACGATGATGAATTTGATGGTAAGACAAAATGCAAAAGTGCCTAAAGCACCACATTTAATCCCTGTGCTGATAGAAGGCTCAGTATTGTTTGATGAGGGAAGAGGCACAACTGAGTAATTGGGGTTTTGCGGCAACCAAAGCTCTTCATTTACCTGCTTACTGTGGCAACGTACGTTTAATACTGATCTGCTGTCAACAAAAGGCATAATGACATTTTTCTTGTTTTGTGGAGGCAAATGATGCAGTGGTCAGTGATAAGCTAACTGACAAACACAGCATTTCCCGTTACTGATGGCCCTATGATAAAAGTCAACCTGAGTTTCACTAGTAAAATGCTTTCAATGTGAAGCTGCAGCAGAAGAACATAATCTATTTGCATAAACAGTATCTGAATTCAGTGTTCTACATATATCAGGTGTTAAATAATTATTTCAAAATCTTGTGAGTAATTTGAAACACTTGTGTTGTTATAACTTTATTAACCTGTTGGAAATTTCACACTGTGGCATTTCTACTGCCCATCAGGCTAACCTAATTTACAACAGATCTGAGGGGTATTTTTTCTTCTTTAATCAGTTTATGGCAACATTCAGGATCTATTTTGTTTGTCTTTACCACTGTCATTTAATTTATCCACTCACATTCTCCTCCTTCCCTTCTCCCTCCTCCCAGTCGAGGCTGACTGTAGTTCTGTGTTGTGATGGTACCAGGCCACATCGCCTTCCCACTCTAGAAATCTCCTTTGTTTTTTGTCTCGCATTCTTTAATTATTCCCCTCTTACAGGGACAGAGCTCTTTTTATCTCTTTGTATTTGACCCTAATCTCCTCAGTAAAATAAGATTATAAAGTCGTTCCCCCCTCTTCAAACATGGAGTCTTAAAGATTTTTCTTAATTTTAAGAGTTTTTATTTGACTGTAATTAGTGGATACGGAAAAACAGAAACTAATGTTACATTTATTAAGACTGTTCTCCTGTGACATGAGAAAGAAGGTTTTAATTGGTTTTCAGTTTTGAGTTCATAATCTAAACAGCATATACCATGTGCAAAGTCAAAGAAAAGTATTTTTTCAGGTTCAACATGTGTTATAAATTAATGCTGTTTACAATTGTTACATTCTTGAATCAGTGATTCTCAACATTTTTAATGGCCCCATGATAACAACAATGCCTAGATGTGTATTATATCAATGACCAGATTTAGAAGACTCAATTTGTAAAAGTTACTTTTGGATGAAATTTTATCAAAACATAAAGTAATATTGCAATGTATATTAAATCCACATGCCCCCCCCGAGGTCTCTTGACCTCACTTTGAGTTTCACTACTTTATATCACGCCATATAAGCTGGAACAGTGTAATAGAAAGTCTTAAAAGTGTCCCTCCTCTGTGTAATGCAGTCAATAGGTGTCATTCTTGACAGGACAATGGGCCAATGTGGGGTGAGAGTTATATGTCAACAGCACAGGCATACCACTCATTGTCTCAGTCCAGGCCTGAAGAGTGTACACAGGCACTCCTGCATCGACAGAAACACGGGGGGAGGCATACAATTAGTTACTTAACTCCTGGACTGCTTTTGGTATTTACTTTGTAACAACAACTTGCCATTGACCTGCTATGTTTCTTGTTAAGCTTTCTTATTTTACATTTAGGCTGAAGAGTGGGTGTGAAACTGAAAAAAAAGAAAAAAACCATGTCAGAAAGATAGAAAGAGGGAGAGGAGTTTGAGTGATGGATGAAAGTGGTGTGCAGGTTGCCTAAGTCTTCACCTCCCTCCCATCTGGACAGAATAGCACGTTAAACACGTTATGTGGATAGTCAAAGTACATCTCCTAGATTGTAATTTTTTCTATGTGTGTAATTTGTTGAGTTACTAAGCAACTATCAATTGTACTTTGGTCAGTGTTCAATGTGCAGTCTCTACATTAATAACAAGGAACCACCACAGTCTACTTGTGACTGTTGTTCCTCTTTGGTTTAGCTGTTATCATGTTGAGCATATGTCATGATAGTTACATTTTTTTTGATATGATGGATCCGCCTGCAGTTTCATGCCAAACTGCATCCCTTAAAACTATAAAGCACTTGTGGCATTCACTTGTTTTTACTTTTTTGTGTTGCTGCATTCATTCTGTATTTCCACTGTACTGTTAAATTTAACTTTATCAAAGGTTCCTAATACTTAACCATTTCTACTGTGTACCCCTGCTATTTGTTGCTTTAGTCATCTTAAATTATCATCATCATCAATTGTCAGTCAAGTGTGAAGCTTTTACTCCGTCTAGGGGAGTCCTTACTCTTTTTTTAAAATTATAAAACATATCTGATCAAAGTACAAAAACTTTAAAGTGGATTCTGTTGTCATCAGTCATGTTTATCAGGAAAATATTAGCCTGTACGTGCTTGGTAGACAAAAAAGTGTTGGTATAGATATATTGATATTTTTTTGTCAACCACAGGCAGCTTAACAATAACAATGGAAGAGAGAAGAATGGACATGCAACTTAAACAATTATAGTTGAGGTTTGTGCAAACACGTTCTTTAATGGTCAAATGTTGACTTACTGACACTATTTTAGACTATTAAGCTATTGTCACTATCACTATTATCACAATCACCGTTATTACTTTACACTATGAAACCCCAGTTCTGTAGGGCTTAATAGCAGAGAGAAAATAAGCTTTGTTTGTGTGTTTCAGATAAATCAAAACATAAAATACCATTGCCTGTTGAGATATTATTAGGCAGGTTATTAATCTTTAGAACTAACAGCCTGGAGTGACTTGCTCAGATGAAGGACATAAGACCTTGAGTATAGTGAAAAATTAACTATGGTCTTATGTCTCTGCCATATTAAGTAAATATTAAAGATGGAAATGAATTATGAAACTACTATGTGTGAAATAATGGATTCCTCTCTGTCCTGCGTATTTGAAATCTCAACCAATAATGCATTGATCACCTCTAAAGACTCTGCATTATTTGTTTTCATCATCTTGAGATGGGCCATAGGTCAGGTAAATTCATATAACTATAAATGAGAGCACTTTTTAACTCTAAGGCTTAGTATTCTAGGTTTTGAATTTCCCTGACAAGTTTTGGTTTTTTTTCAGCACCTCACCTGTTCTTGCTCCACTACGTACTAAAAACAGTCTTGTAATAAACTTAACAGAAATGCTTAAAATTTGCCAACACCCTGTGTTGCCCTTCCTGTTTTATGCAGAGATTTTTTTTTATGATGCAGATATTACCTTTGTCATGTGGTCCTTTTCAAAGGTGAACACAGATCATTTAATAGCTTAAGAGGAAGACAGATTGTTACTGCCCAAGCTTGTTATCTTTAAATGTGATTGTTACAGCAAGTTAGGTTAATATTTAGTCCCATTTCAATCCTCAGTTGTTAAAATTTCACAGAAAACAGTAAGCTAATTTGTTTGAATGTGTCATGTGTACACTAAATGAGAGACCTTGGAATACCTGTCTTGGCCTCAGGACTGTTCTTTAGCTGGCAAATATGCTATAGTCCTATCATTGTTTGCTAACTAATGAAAGTTGGCAAAATTCCTCATTAATGACTTGATAAGTGAACTTTAAACATCTTTGTACTTTAATGGCTTGATCTTTTTGGCTGTCTGATCTACACCACACTGGTATCTGAAACATTTAATGTTCCTGTCACAGAGCTTTTACTGTTTTTCTTTTTAGAAGGTGAAAAAGGCTTTTGGACAAAGCATATTAAATGTCAAATGTAAAATGGATAACAGCACTTTACTGTGTCCAGTGTTAGTGTTACTACATATATGCAAGGACTTACTTAAAGAGTTAGGTACATGATTAAAACAATTAAAACTGTGTACATATCGTGTACTGTTCTGATGGTTTAATGTGAGCCAGATGATTGCAGTTTTCAGTTTAATTGTTTGTTTCCACGGTCAGCTCCTTGGAGAGTAAGCCTTTGTGTTCCTCAGTGGATATGATTTGCTCTATCAGAGTATAACGCTACAGAGGATTCAAATGTGGGGTGTGTGTACTGTCTGAATTTCATGAAAGTTTCTTTAAGATGGCGTTTGGAGGTTTGCAGTTCTTTTAGGGGCAGAATCATGAGGAGTATGTTTGCAACACCAGATAAAAACTTGTTAAACCATCTCTAACTGTGTCATTTTCATACAGCATCATAATTTAGACCACTTTAATAGGACAACGTAAATCACTTTAAATTAGATAATGTTCCACAATACTATAGACATGATCGCTACGATGCTATTAAAAGCTGAATTAAAGAAGGATTGATCTCATTTGTTCTACTACCTAAGGGTGACTTATAACATGATTTTTTTTCTATAAGCACTGTGTGATAATGGGCCGTGTAACTTTGCCCCTGTAGGTGTTGAATTGCCATGAGTGCTTGTGCATGAGTCTGAAACCAACCAGCTGATAAATATTTTACTTGACGATCGGAAACTTGACAGCCAAGATTCAAGGGATAAGCCGAGGCAGCCAATCAAAGGTTGGAGAGGGGAGATAATGCGTTTTGTAATGCTGAATTGTTGAGAGTTTAATAATGGTTAAGAAGGACACAGATAAAGAACTGTGTCATTCCTTGTGTGCTGTTGTGTAATGGCAGCCGAAACACGCCACTCAACGGGTCTGGGGTTTTTTTTTTTTTTTTTGTTCATTGCTGCACTGCAGCAGAGTCTTAAGGATGAGATATTCTGCTGGCCTGGGATTCCACGGTCTGAAGACCTAAAACATGTCAAAGAACTGAAGTATGAGAGAGAAATATTATTTGTGCAACTGCATTTCCAACATTTTTTGAGTTAAACGTAGCTTAACCCTGTCATGTGATGTGCTATTTCAGTCCACTTAAAGAATGTAGTCACATTATAGACACTTCCACTGACTATCCCTTTAAAATGTGACCACAGTTTATTTGACATACCACACATTTATTTATACATATATTTACAATTGAATAGTCCAACTAAAAGTCTACTGTTATTATTATGTCAGTTACCATACAGTGGATCCTAACGACCTATCGACCAAGTCTCATGCCGAAAAGTATTTCGGCTGAATGTCCACTTTTTAGTGTACACATGCAGCATAATCTACTTTTTCTTTGCCTGCATGCCCATGCAGCATGCTCATTATATTTAAAACACTTCTGCCATCCTGCCATCAACAACAATTTGGACAAATTCTGTTTGTCACTTTTGTATTGAGCAGCTGCCATCTTGCTGCCTTATAACCACTTAACCACAGAAGTGACAAATTGAGAATTTGTTTTCCGACATACTTTGGTGAACAATTGGTTTTGAGTGTGGTGGGCAAGTGCTTCAAGTGAAAATAGGTCATCATAGGAAACTATTTAACTTTTTCAAGCAAGCAGACTTTTAATGAGCCTTGTGATAAGCATTTGACTAAAAGGTTTTAGTTATAGAGTATTATCATAGAGTATTCCTCTAGTCGAACTTACCACAATTTTCAAATCAAACATTTTTTAATGCAAGCAGATGTTTTTTCCCTCATTTCTTTGTTGTTTGTTGCCTTGTTCACCACATTAAAGTGATTTATTTATTTGTTTCTGCATTTTATATTTGTTCTTATCTTCACAAAAGCACACATCTGCTTGTAAAAGCTTACTTGTATCTGTCTTATTGTATGCACTTGTGTTATAACCTATTAGGAAGTCAGTGAGGCTGTGCCATTACAGTTCTTCAGCAGTATGTGTGAAGCAGCCAGAGTTACCATTTCCTCTAGTTGTCAGGTTAAGTGACTGTGTGTAAGCCATTAATGTTTCAGTCAGATACACCAAGTTCAGTTTCACTGTTTGAGTCAGGAGAGACTGGGCAGTCGGCAACATTGTTCCAATGCGCTATTGCACCAATAATTGACAGATACACAGTGCATCTCCCCTCCCCCAGCTGTTCCTTTATGGCCCTCATGGGGTTCTTTCCAGCTGTGACCTGTGTGGCCCTCATGGTGTTTTCCTCTTAAATGAGGATCATATAGAAATATTTCATGAACCAAAGTTACAGTGTGGACCATGTGGATTCTTTCTTTTTTAGTGTAAATTAACAGCTGTTACACCTAGTCGTGTATTTTTTTTCACTTAGCACAAAACTCTCTTAATTCACGTCTTGAACAAAAAAAACTGTGCTGCTGCATCACTAAAGCTTATTTGCTTGTGAAAACAGAGACATAAACGCCAGTTGTGTGTTGTTCAGTAATATGACTGTTCAAGGTTGAAGATTGTAAATGTTGAATATAAAGGTCACGTGTGACAATAACTATGCAACACATGATGAGTTGGTTACCTTTACCAGAGTAAAGGGCAGCTCCTTAAGAAATAGCAGACCTTGAAAAACACCATAAACCAACACTCACATGCACGCATGCAGTGTGTGAACGTGACCATACTGAAGATCTTTTGATTGGAGCCATATAAACAGGTTGTCTGTCTTTATCTATGATTTTTGTAAATTAAATTAAATTGGACTTAAAAAGCTCAACCACTGCCTTAAACACCTGTCAGTGTGATTAAAATAAAAAGAGGCATCCACTTGCCCTTTTCTTACACCTCTGGTCATAAGATCACCACATTTCTATTGTTGAAAGTGTGTGTTTTTTTGTCATTATTTTTTCAGAGTCTAAGAGAGAGGAGTAAGGCCAGTGAACAGACAGAAGGAAAGACAACAGAAAAAACGACAGATAAGGAAAACGAAGAGGAGGATGAGAACTCCCCATACAACCGCTGCAGCTCCGTGGACTTGGACAAGGTACATGTGTTTGCGTGTGTGTGTGTGTGTATTTCTGTGAAAAGGCTGGTATGCAATCACATGGAGAGAGTGTATTCCTACATGAAGTACCTCTTTGTGTCTATGTGTGTTTGTTGAAATTGTTCATGGTTACATGTGCTAGACTGGAATTAATGTGCAAAATAAGACAAAGAAGTGTGTGTTTGTGTGTGTTTGTGTCTGTGTGTGTGTGTGTGTGTGTGTGAGTGTGTGTCTGGTGCATGCGTGTGTGTGTGTGTGTTTGTGTGTGTTTGTGTCTGTGTGTGTGTGTGTGTGTGTGTGTCTGTGTGTGTGTGTGTGATGGTGATGGGGGACAGGAGAAGAGTCAGTGGTCAGCAGGTTATTCACCCTGTCCCATTCAATATCTGTCTGTCTTGGTAGACTCTGAAGTTCTCACACTCCTAGAGAAGAACACATGCAATACACAATCACAGAATTATTAACAATCTTTTAAGATCTAATTGTAACCCTTATTACCGTGTACATGTCAGTCTTAACCTAAGCTTTAACCCTTAATTTCCCTTTAAAGAAGTGTTAGTACTTGTAAATATACACATAATTATGAACTCATTAATTCATTCAAGTCACACATTTGCAACTGTGAAAATGGCCAAAAGAATATGTCAAAAAAATATGTTTACGATATTTTTCCAACTAATCCCTACCAGTGTTTATCACAGTAAATCATTTGATAATGCTGCCAGTTGGCATTGCGATTATGACCAAAGCCTGAAGAAACCAGAGGGTTCATTAAAATGTAGAATAAAATCTGTTAAAAAAATAGAATGACATAATGTGAGCATTTAATCCTATAAACATGGCTTTATTTAAATTATAATTTTAGATTAAAGAATATATTAAATAACATCTAAATGTACAAATTTAAATTCTTTAATGGCAGAAAAACAATATACATGAGCTTTTCATGCAGCTTATTTAAATAGCAGTGTGGTCACTGTGATGGTGCCTTGTTTGGTGCATCCTGATGACATATTTTAATTTGCACTTTGTTACTTTTTCCAAGTTACCTTTTCATCAAACATTTTCTTAGCTTTGGGGAAAACTCAAGTTCACCCTCACCCCTTGTTTCACAAAGTAGTTGTGAAAATCAAACCAGGTATAAATTGAGAGGTAAAAGTTGGTTGTATTGGAAAGCTCATGCTTATCCACACCAGGCCAGACCTCAGCAGTGATGGAGCCTTGAAGCTCGCTGATGAGAATGAGCTGGTGCTTCTTAGTGTTGCATTGCATTGTTGGACTTCTTCTTTGTTGCCTTACTGTTGTCAAATTATTTCTGCTTTGTGATAGGCTTATGGATTTAAGCAAAACCTTATCAAGATTGTCTTGAAGTCTTTACAGCCTTTCCCTCGCATGACACAGTCTGATGACAGATTTGATTGACAGATTACAGTTATGTCCATTCATTTACCTGTTCCAGAATGATTCACTCCTGATTCAGTCCCTGTAACCACGATTTTGAGTGTTTGGGATGTTGAGAACCAAATTAGGCATTACTGCGATGACTGCAGGTTTGTGCAGCAGTGTGGAATTGTCAAATTCAGTGTCAGGTATGTTCAGCTCTGCTCTCTCTGAGCAGCTGCTGAGTCGATCAGCTGATTCTCCAGCACAGCGTGACATCAGCTTTTGTTCCTCTGAAACTTGACTCTGCTTCATCTTTATGCCACACAACCACAGTGTTATTTTTTTATTTACTTATCTATTTTCAGAAACCCTTTTGGTCACTACTGCTGCTTAAAAGGTTCTGTTTTTGCCAGCTGTAAGTCTGTATGTGTGTCTGGGTGTGTGTATGTATGTGTGTCATACCATACTTGCTCTGAGCCATCTGACACTCAAGAATGAGAGCCATGGTTTTACAAATGCAGGTTGGGTGGTTTCCTTTTTATTTTTCTATTTTTTACAGATTTCTCTTTTCTTAACTATCAGATTTTCAGATTTGAAACCAACATCCTAATCTTTGTCCTTATGAGCAAATTTCACCCATTTAATTCTTGAAAACCTTAAAACATATTAATAATTGTTGTTATTGTTAAGTAGAAGAAACAGAAAATGTCAGTCTGATAAGGATTTATAAAGCCATGTTTCATAATTTTGGAGTTACAGAATAAATGACAGTGATCATATGGTGTTTATCATATGATACGTCAGTGCAAGGAAATGAAGAGTCATTTTCTTAATGGTGGTGGCATGACTTCCTGCACCTCGTTTGAAAATATCATCACTTCGTTGCGGGAAGTTCACAAGCGTGCTTCTGCTCACCATGTGACAGGCAATTTCACTTCTTTTTTCTAACATGTTAAACAAAATGGCATGTAAATGTCAAATTTTCTCCCAGCTAAACAACAGACAGTGTACAGACTTTTTTTCTAGCAGTTGATACACATACATTTCCCATATGACACTTCAAACATAAATACAAGAATTTGCTTATGTGTCAGCAACACATTAGAGCTTTTCCAGCATGAATATGTGGCAGCTTCAAACTTGTAAGGAACCAGCTGACCTCAGTGAAGCTGTTATAGTTGTATCCTCCTGATCCTCCTGTTAAACTGATATGTATTATGATCACATACATCAAACGCTCACTGAGCTTCATACTTGTTTTTTTTAAAGGCTACTGTGTAAAATATAAAAATTTAATTTCATATTTTTAAGTATACTTTGCCTGTTCATTTTTAGTTTTTGTTGTTGCTTTATACCTGCATTGTAAACATTCTGTGCTATCAGCACAAAAGTAGCATGAGATGCATGCTTCACTTTGTCCTGAGAAACACTCAGGAGGCTCTGAGATAGAATACTTGTACACCTTACAGTGACAGGACAGATAGCTGACCAGTCATAAGTGGCACTGGCTGTCAGCTTAACTGTCAATGTGAGTGAAGCGTGGTGTGGAGGAGAAGATATCAGACACCATAGATAAGAGATACTGTCTTTAGATTACTTTGTGTCTAAATAAATGTATGTGATAACCATGTTATTACATCCAATCATTAACCTCTGTCAGGTCACTGAGGTCAGGTCAGAGTCTGTGCCGGTCCATGCCTGACACCAATGTCCTTAGAGGAGTGTGGGAAGCGTTGCACACCCATATAACAGTTGTCTCTCTCCGAGTGATCAGTGTAATTTAGAGGAGCAAGAGGAGGAGAAATAAGACAACTGAAAAATATCAGATTAAAGTGTAAATGTATGTTTCGATCTTGTTAAAAGCAATCTCTTTTTTCCACATCATTGTTTGTACTACACTTAGTTTCCTTATAAAAACTTTAAGTACTCTGACTTTAAATCAGCCCGCCCACCATCTTTCTAGCCCGGAGCAATTATGTTGTTAAAAAAACAACAACAAACAAACTGGAAGTCATCAGTGTAAATTTTGCTGTAGTACCATCTTAATTACTCTAAAATATCACAGCGATGTGTTTGATATGAGGAACGTGAGGCAGTTGTAAAGAGGTTATAAAAATAGCTCAGACTCTGGTCCTTAGACTCAGGAAGAAAAGCTTCAAATTATCTCTGACCGCAATTCAGTTGGAGCAAAGTAAACCTGCAAAACCACACGCACACACAAATCAACATACAAACAGGCACTTCCTGGTTTGACCAGTCTTTCTGCGGTGCTTTATTTTTTTACTCTCTGCTGCCACCCGCTGGGGTTAAGAGTTTTCTCCCCCCCTGTATTGTAACACCCTCTACGTTCTTTGTACAAACACATTAATTTGTATGAAGTAGGTTTTATTCATCTTCTTTGGTTGTATCGGTACAGGACTTGGTGGACTGGCGGAAGCCCTTGGCTTGGCAGGTGGGCCACCTGAGAGAGAAATATGATGCATGGGTTCACCAGCCAGTCGACAGACCAATCAGACTGTTTGGAAACCCCTTCCTGGAGGCCAGCACCAAAACATCCTGGTAAGACAGGAAACTCTTTGTTGTCTCTTTTACAATAATTGATGAGAATTCGACAAGTTAAAAATGAAAATGTTACTTTGTCATTGTTTTTTTATACTTTATTAATATGATGTTTATCCTGTCACAAAAATACATTCAGAGGTGTGTAAAAATAGTTAACACTTTTCATAGTATTAGTAGTTGAAATTTGGTCAAATCTACCAACAAAAAAAAAAAAACAACCTTAAGATCAGCAACTGTAGGATTATTTTTTCACAGATAAAGAAACTATTGCAAATACACTCTCTTTTATTAATAATAAAATAGCTTATATAAGTTAATTATATTGTAATAGTATTAATCCACCTTAAAATCAATTAACACATTTGAAACATGAAGAAGGTCTCCATGGGGGGATGCATGTGCTCCCCCTGATGGGTTGAGATACCCTTGGGAAGACAACAGAGTTTTGAACACCTGTTCTTACACATAGTGGATGTTAGCAGCAATTCCTGATCTTGTTTTAACACTGGAAAAAGCTGTACCCCGTAATTAACTTTCGTGCAGTTCTACACAGTAACAATGGCAGATCATGAAGATCAGACTGCAGCAACTTATGGTTTCTTGCAAAACATTAACCATGTTGCCAAATGCTCTCTTGCTTTAGGTACTGGGTGCCTGTGGTGTGGCTTCCCATTGTTGTTTATTTGAGCTGGCACTGCTACACCACCCTGGCAGAGGGCACCACCAGGATAGTCCTTACTTCAGGTAAAACACACTCACATACAAACAGCCACTTACAACCACATACACTGTTCACCATATGAATTCTTTCAATGAGCACCAGACACTCTTGCACGCTTTCATTATCATTTACGCATCTACATTCCCATTTGCCTCTGCACACATCCACACAACACGTTTGTTTCATCATTTTCATGTCATAGTTTGTATACATAACTCTGTCATTATCTGTGTGTGTGTGTGTGTGCGCGCATGTGTGTGTGTTTTCCCAGACTTTGCTATCCCGATCCATGAGTACATTTTTCCGCTGCTCTTTTTGTTGGGCTGGTTCTTGTGGTCCTTCATTGAGTACTGCATCCATCGCTTTGTCTTTCACATGAGACCACCAGCCCATAACTACTACCTCATCACGATCCACTTCCTCCTGCACGGACAGCACCACAAGGTACAAATACACACCACCTCTGAGGCTGAGGAACGGAGAAAGTCTTGTGATCTGGAACTGGTTCAGTCATAAGACTTGTTTCACTTATTTTTTATTTTTTTGTCCTTCATTGCACAACAGCAAAAATCATCAACAAATGTTATGTATTGCTAGTAACTTTTAAGATCAGACTAATTTTAGATAGCTTACAATAAATGTAAGCTTTTTAACCCCTCACCTGCTGTCAGTAAACATACATGTTGGCTCTTGATGTGCTTGTTTCTAACTGCTACTCCTAACATGTCCCATAACATGTTGGTGTATGACACTTTACTTGTTTCTTCACAGTCTCCGTTTGACGGCTCTCGGTTGGTCTTTCCCCCTGGCCTGGCCTCCTTAGTTGTGGGAAGTTTCTATGTACTCCTCAAAAACATGCTGCCAGATATCCTTGGTATATGTGTGTTTGTTGGGGGATTGTGTGGCTATGTCGTGTATGATATGATCCACTACTACCTTCACTATGGCTCGCCAAAGAAAGGCTCATATATGTACGGCCTAAAGGCCTACCACGTCAAACACCACTTTGAGCACCAGAGAGCAGGTAATTACTGAAAACCTGAGGTTTGACAGATATCAATCGCTGAGACCAAGGAAGATCCTATTTGATTATTAGATTCGATTAACCTTGTTCTATTTTTCTTTTTCTGATATGATCTTTATTTCTTTTTTCTTTTCTTATTTCTTTCTCCAGGTTTTGGAATCACCTCCACTTTCTGGGATTACCCCTTCAACACAGTCATTCCCGATGAGAAATTTTAACAAAAAATGGCTCTCCTTATGGGCCACAGGACTTATCAAACCACACTTGGCAACCAGCCCTTATGCTATTCTCACCAAGATGCCCTTAGTTCATTCTCTGCAGCCATAGCTTTTACAAGGGAAAGAAGGGAATTCCACTTCTGAGGACTCCTTGGCCACTGCAACTAATCCATCCATATAATCTGCTTCATAAATTAACCTGCTTTTTTGATTAGAGCAAGCAACATATTCTTTGCCGTAGCCTACCCATCTGGACGTGTATTTTCTACCCCCATTTCTGCACAGTGAGGCCTTTCCGTGCCATTTTTACAAACAGACCAACATCTACTGCTGCTGTGTTCTTCACTGCATTGACCTCACCTGCCAAATCATCATTTGATAGCCTGACAACCAGGAGGTGGGCGATGGGGACACATGGAGGGACGCACACACACACACACACACACACACACACACACACACACACACACACACACACACAAAAACAGTCACACACATAAGCATGTGAAGGTCTATTAACTTGGATTGTTGTGCATTCATTTAATTTGAAGGGATTAGATGTATATCCAGTACCAGTATAGGTGTAGAATACTATGTCACATTCAAAATTACACTTAAGAAACTCAGTAAAATATATACACTTTTGCTGGTGCTTAAACATTTGCCAACAGAAAAACACAAACTGATGTAGATTCACATTCACTAAATGGAACTGCGCACACACATGCACACACACACACACACACACAAACACACACACACACAGACTGTCCAAGGTTCCTTCAGAGTGTGAGAGAGGGAACAGAAAGTGATAGATGGTGTGTGAATGTGGAGGACAGAAGGAAGGGAAGGCGACTGAATGACAGGAAGTGAGCAAGAGTGCGTGTAGAGATTGTGAGTGAAAGGGAGCCTCCAAAATGGTGAACCAGCTCAGGAAAAAAGAACTATTTATTCTTCCTCCGTCAGCCACTGAGCTGTCAGGCTACACTGCTACAAACTGCAAGCTTCTTACAATGCACAGAAATCACTTCACCATGTTTGCTCTCACTGTAGTTTTTTTAGCAGCTGTGAACAGAAAACATTTATTTTCAGATATTCTGACATAATGAGACTTATTTGACGGTTTAGATGTAACATAGTAATTTTTCAGCAAAGCTGCAGATAAATTATACTACAGTGCACAACTGCAATGTACCATTGATGTCAAAGCAGTGTCCTAAATGCTTGAAACCATTGTGGAGATATGTTTTCTCAACTTCTTCTGTAATTTGTCCTCTGTTTCTTTTTTTTGTCATTAATGGTAAAACAGAGTTGTAGAAACATATTGTAAGATGCTTTGTACAGAAAAGATCCTTTCACTGCAGCAACCTTATGTTGTCAGTGAGAGCAGATTTTTTTTTATCATTAGTCACTAAGATAACGGATGCCTTCAGGTGTAAAGATGGATGGATGATAGTGTGCTGTCATGGTGTCAGAGGGACAGAGCAGAGGCATGAAGCCAGGCTATCAGACTTCCTGCTGTGGAAATCTAGCGGTCACATGTCAGAGGGGCAGCTTGGGGACAAAAGGGTTTATTTACCCCAGAAGAAATTAGTTCTCAAAATTATTTGGCTGTTTTTGATGACAGACTAAGAAAAAGATGAAGGTGAAAAATGTGTCTTAGGACGCACCTTTGGTCTTACTCCTCCTATTTAAAACAACTGATCGGTGTGACCTGCAGATCCCAGCAGGATGACGATGGCTCAGCCATCTGACTGGACAACAGGAGGTCTTGTTAGTAACTGGCAGATCCTAGAAATGTCTCCTCTAAGCACTTGGCAACAACACTGGAAACTAAAGCAGAACAAACTTAATTGAAAACATTTATATAAATTGGTAGAACACAGGTTTATTACAGTTGTAGCAAACTGCATTTGATCTTCTCTGGTTTGAAAAACATGCTACCATGAAGAGTAATATAATAAAACAGTGAGAGGATAAATTTTTGCATTGCTTTTTTTTCTTTTATAAAGGGCATAATAATAATAATAATTATAATTATAATAACAAAGTCTTCAGGTAAACCTTAAGAGGGCAGTGTCACCGAAGTTTTACAAGGGCTTGCAGGGTTGAGCTATAACTGCACCAAAATGTGTCTTTTCGTCTATAGCATACATATCAATTAATATAAAACACACAGTGCAGCTGACAATGAATGTTCAATGCTTCAAGAAGAGAGAATTCTGACTTTAATATAATCACTTTGTACCACAGAGACTTTGCTTCTGAAAGAACCAAAAATAATTTTAAATGACTGTAATGATGGTGGAGATAGTGATGACTGTAATGCTAATGGTGATGATGTGTGTGATAATGCAGACTGATTGCGACTGCTGCATGGAAAGTGAGTGGGTTCCACCTGTTTCACTGAAAACAGATCCTATTTCTATGTATTTATATGAAAAAGATAAAAAACAACAGCTTTTAAGCTTTGATTCTGACATGTGACCTTTTTCTTGTGCTAAATTATGCGGCATAAAATACTATTTCCTAAATCTGTTTACTATTAAATCTTTTAATAATATTTTGGAATTTTAAATGTCTATGCAAATGCAAACATATGTGTAAATAAATGTCTGTATATTTCTGATGTTCGTCTGGTCTTTTGCCTTTTGTTTCGCTCAGAATGAGCTTTTTCAAGAAAAAAATAGTAGTTTTGATGCAAGGCTGTTGTATTGCACAGTACATTATTATACAGTGCTCTGTTTCTAGTTTATGTCTGGCCTTTTTGTGTGTAAGGGGAAATCTATCTTTAATTTTTTACTTATGAGTATTATTTTATATGTAGAGATGCAATATTTATTTTCCATTGCTATTCCAGTTCTATGGGATCAAACTAATTATACAATATTAATCAAAATTTTGTGTTATGTAAACAAAATCTTACCTTTTTTTAGTATAAAAAAGATTTCAAAAATGCCCCATAAATATGCTAATTCAGCAGCAAAAAGTATATCCCCAATTGGACTTTTGATGAAACCTACTAGTGATAAACAATAATGTAGCAAATGGCAATGAATAGTCGTCATTTACCCCCACAGTTCACACACACACGTAAAGATAAAGCGAACAAGTTGTAAGATGAACCGTCTTTCAAGAGATGTATCTAGCGGTGTAGCTGTATAATAAAGTATAATAAACCTGTTTCACATCAGGGATTTGACTTATTTGAAAGAAAATACTTATTACATTGATGGTGGTTTTGTTCTATCAAGTGTCCCAGTAAGCCTCGACAGTGTGACTGTGAGCTAACATGCAAATTAGAATTTGAAGTTGTGGTAGGAAAAACATACATACACAAACACATAACTCTAAAGGAGTAACATTTGTACTTTAATAATTAATTACGTAATTATATTTATTTTTGTCTTGTAACATGTGGTGATAATGCCTGCTTAACATCAGCATGTTACCATTGTCACTGTGTGCATAGATGGGATTCAGCTCAAAGCCTTCAGTGCCTCTGCACAGTCTCACAGAGCCGCCAGCACGGCCATACATTCCTGTCTTAGTTTACTTTTGATTTTATACATTTGTCTCTTTTTACAAAAATATATGACTTTGCCTCATATATGTTCCCCTTACTTATTATTAACCAACACAGATAATATGACGTGAAATGCTGTATTCTTAAGTGTGGAGAACAAGAGCAAACACTGTTTCATGAAAACACACTGTTTAGGTTGTGGTCTCTATGCTGCTATCATGTGATGGGTCTTTTGACAAATCTACCAAAAAATTTAGTCTGCCTGTCTCACTTTTTTATCCCTGTTTCCAAGCTCTGTATATCACTTCAATATCGAACAGAAAAATCAATGGAAACAGAAGATCAGAATGAGTGGGTACCTCAGATTTGATTTTTTTTTCTGTGTGAATGGTCTTTGTTTAGGTTTGACATTGAACTGTAGCCTGTTCTGGTTTGTTTCCACTGGAAACAAATTGTTGGGCAGATTGTAATTTGATTGTACAAAGTATAATCTTGGGAATTTTTTGCCTGCTGTGATTTGTCAGTCTCAGTCAGTTGATGGAAATGTCACAGAGCTAACCAGAAGGTTGCAAACCCCATCAAACATATATGTTCCTACGATGTGCTCTCATGTAAATACAAGCATGTGGAATTATAAATTAAATAACCGTTGAAAGGAAGGTTCCCTTACAGACAAGAAAAAGCAGTGTGCAGTCAGTGTAAATCTCAGGTCAGGACAGGTATCAAGATTGTTGTAATGAAACAGGTGCAACACTAGAGGTCAGTATTGTTCTATTTTGAACACATGGCTCTGTAGGGTGAATTATCCTGAGGTATTGGAGATGCTCATTTCCTCCCCCAGAGTTGTTGAGTACCTCTGCTTCACAGATAAAACACTTTCCTCTCTGACAGGAATCATTTCCAAATGTTATTTTTTTGTTTTCATCAAAAGCAACTTAGCCTTCACTTTACCTTTTTCAAATGCCACATGAAAACTGTGAGGCATGTGTGCACACAGCTTAGGTTTGCTGCTGTCATATAAGGTAATGCTTCATTCAAGTAGTCGTATTTTATTGGATACAACACACCTTTTGTCTTAATGCCAGTCTGAAGTTCAGTAGCTCCTCTATTTTCAAACTACAAAAACTGCGTCTTGTTTCATACTTTATTTGCGTTCCAGTAAAAAACTATTGTTACAGGTGTCCTACACAGTGTAACTGTGTAAAAGAGCTTTCCCACAGCAAACATTTGGTCTTGGCAGTAGAGGAAGAACTGATAACATTAATGATGGTTTATTCTATTTAAGTGTCCCAGTAAACCATGGCTGTAACAGTAAGCCAACATGTGCAATAGCAGGTCCCTGAAACCAAAGCAGCTAAATAAAATTCAGCTATTGGTAGTTTTTTAAACTTGTGCTTCTCCCACTGCGACATGACAGAATATCTTCAGTGAAGAATATTTTCTATATTTTATTGGTGTCTTTCAAGTATTTCAAAGCAACAACAACAAGAACCAACTGACCCTCCAGGGTAAGAACATTTAACTTCCATGGGTCATTAAAATATTCGGCCCTTTCAGAAAAACAGCTAAGAGTGAACTTTCTGCACTAATGCAGCCTTCCCTCTTTATCAAGCACTTCCAGAGGATCTGGTTGCTGACAAAACAGATTCATACTGAGGTGCTCAAACTTTGTTTGACATGGAAATTCTTTTAGATTTATCAGAGAAACACACAGAGATATTGTACATGAATATTTTTAACAGTCTTATCACTGAGAATTATGTCATTAGTGTAAGAACACTGTCTTATTCATTGACATTGCATTGATATTTTTTACTACCTTGTTTTCTCCATTGAGATTTATGTTCCTTCAGAACTTAAAGGACATTTCCAAGACAAGAGCAGAGACCCAGAATCCCTCAGAGGGATGTGAGAAGAGCGAAGGGTGCTCAGATACAATAAAGACAAACTGCAACTTGTCTACCCTGAAGAAACACCTGATGTCCTCTCTGTCTGAGAAAGAGAAGCTTTTGAACTGGACATGGTGATCACACCAGAGAGAGTTCTGATTAAATATTTTTTGCTCTTTATCTCTCAATACTCTTGCCTTCTACAGTATAACAGAGTGGTCCAAAGAAAGTGATGTGAGTAAAGATAAGAGGAGTCAATACCACATTTAGTTGACCACATTTTTCCCGTCCTCTGATGTATTATCAGGTGCAAGCAGAGACAGAGGCAGATAAGCCACAGATAGACTTGGACCAGGACGGAGAGTCAACCCAGAGCCAAACCTCAGCCTCATCCCCCTCAGCCTTCAAGCTGATGGCCAATGCCTTCAGGATGACATTTAGTGTGACCAATCCCTCCAGCAGCTCCAACACTGCAGTCACAATCTTTGTATGTAATACTTTTCCAATATTTTATTTCAAACACTATATTAAATCTGCTGTACGCTATTTTTTAAGTAAATATCCAAGTCCAAACTTCTTTTTGGTTAAAGATGAGAAGAAGTCTGGCAAGCATGAAGCTCAGTGGGTGTCTGTATATGATACATGGGGGGGAGGAACCTGCCCGCTCTGTTGCAGCAGGTTTCCCTGAGGGGCTCTGGAGACTCAGGAGGGGTGTGCTCTGATGAAAATGCTTTTAATGCCCTGCAGGGGGATCAACTTGTTCTTGTCCTGAGGCTGACCAGGGGGATATATACATATACAGACATATTCCTTCCCTTCATCTACAGCCTCAGCAGTGTCACCATCTACTCCTACCTGCCAGCTTTCAAACAGAATGGTCATGATGGCAAGGTGGTGTTCTTGCTTATATACTGTGTATATATATACATATATATACACACACACTACCAGTCAAAAGTTTCACACTTTCAAAGACACACTTTCTCATTCAATTTTTTTCCTTTTTCATGATTAAAGATCTACTATTTACATTGTAGATTCTCACTGAAGGCATCAAAACTATGAATAACCACATATGGAATTATGTAGTAAACAAAAAAGTGTGAAATAACTCAAAACATGTTTTATATTTTAGATTCTTCAAAACAGCCACCCTTTGCTTTGATTACTGCTTTGCACACTCTT
>JAPZDZ010000023.1:3911979-3923027 GCA_029783805.1 Acanthurus tennentii | reverse complement strand
TGCCCTGTGAAATGCACACTCATATCAGATGTTCACTGCAAGTTTAATTGCAACAGCAGCTAAAAGTATTTTTTTCACATATAGACAGCAAATGAAATGTATTGCTTTAGTGTACAGATACCCTTTAAAAAGATTATAATATAGTTTTCACATTTTTTGTTCAGATTTAATGAGGTAAAGCCAAAGAGCTTGTAAAAATCACTATCTTTATGGTACATACAGTCAATATTTACAGTAGCACAGAACTGACAGGATAAAGTGTTTGATGTCACTGGCATGGTCAGACAAAAAGGGGTAAAATACTTGACAAATGTTGCAGTGATAAGCTTCTGTTTTTGTTCAGGAGGACAGCATCATCTTTGGAGTGGTTGTCATTAGACAAAAAGCAGAAAATAAAAAAAGAAAGTCCGTCTTAAATCAATATTTTTGTGACAGGCTTTTTTTTTTGGACCCATATAGAGGTTATTACAACAGCTAAACAGAGCATTGATTTAAAAAAAGGTCTGAAAAAACTCACACTAATTGCCCAGCACATTCAGACATAATAGCTTCGACCTGGCAAGCGTATTGTAGCAAATAGCAACTGAAAAAAACAGATAATTCTCTCAGGCCTTGGCAGAGACTAAACAGAGCTAAAAGGGGAGTAATTAATATTGGTCGCAATCCAAAAAGAAAGCTAATGTTGATTTATTTCTGCTTGATGTGAAAATAAGTAAAAACATGTTAATGACTTTACAATGTCAGAGTTATAAAGGGATTACCAAGTATGACACTGTGATCAGGGCTTGTTGTGCTGCCCCCATGTGGCCAAAAATATATTATTGCTGACAGAATTTCAAAAAATTGCATCATTGTTTTTGACTCCATCAAATGGAGGAAAACAGCTCAGATTGTAATCCTGTTAAATCTAACCTGCAGTCTGTATTTTAAGTAACATTTTGGTGCCAAGTGAGTCTAGTTCTCAGTCAGCACTGACAGTGACAGAAGTGAAGTGCATTAGTCCTCATGGAGGGAGCTGATGAGTATTTTACATTAATGTGTCAATTATCTGTTATTGTGCTACATTCACTTTGTTGTCCGGTTGAGCATCAAGGAGACCAAGTTGCACTTGCGCTGTCCCTTGATGATTCTGTCTAATCCCTCAAGGTCCAGTGTGTTTGATTTAGTGACATCTAGTGGCAAGGTAGCAGATTGCAATTAACATAAAACCTTTCAACTTACTGCAACTTACTTTTCTGTTCTTATTGTTAAGGAGGACCAACCGTGACCTCTAAAAACATAAAAACAAGCAAAGGTTCTCTCTGGATCTTGTTTGTCTTTTCTGGGCTACTGTAGAAACACAGCAGTGTGACCTGGCAGACTCCACGGAAGAAGATGTGCTCCCTCTGCAGATACAAAAGGCAATGAATTCAAAGATGGGATAAATAAATTAATGATCATATACTTAAAACCAGTTGGGCCCCCTAAATCTTACACACTCGACCTTTGAACACTGTGGACTGTGGACATCTTGACATTAGACAAGTGCAGTAAACTGTGTTTCACAGTTATTTTGCAGTGAAAATGATGGAGAACTACCAAAGACTAGCTGTGTGCTTTGCTATTATAGATGTATTATTTTTTATGGTTGGATTTATTAAAACTTTATTTAATCAGGCAGTTTCATTGAGATTCTTTTGCATGAAAAGACCTGAGGACAAGAAACACTCACAAGAACACAATTGGTGAACAAATAAACGCATAACATATAACACACAGTTGTTACAAGAAACACTTTTCAAAAAAGTTAATAAAGTTTTAATTTCTTCAAGAGGGAAGTAAGACTAGTTTGAGTGCAGTTCACAATTCATTCAGCTTGAATGGTTAGTAGTACCTGAACAGTCAACATAAGTGCCTCTGTAATTGATAGTTAAGATTAAAGGGATTTTTCAGTTGTTTTTTTTTCAATTATATTATCTTTTTAGTTACTTATTCATACTCAGTGTATTACCGACAGTAAGTCGCAGACGGCACAGCCTCAATTTTAGAGAAGTAGAAGACAAAATGTATTTTAACCACCTCGAAAAAGGCCCTCATAAATAAAAATCACTATTATTTAAACTTCACACTATATTTAGAACATTTTTTCAAATTTATCTTGCTATCAAACATCACTTTCCAACAGGAAACTGAGGCAGTTACATCACTGTCTCTACATTTTTTTTAAAAGAGTCCTTTAACAAAAGCGGTCATTTTTCTTTGCAGAGCATGAGATTTGCTGGTCTGCCGCTTCCTTTGGGTTCATTTGCTCTTTGTTTTGTAGGAAATGGCTGTTCGAAAGCAAGACAAACAGCTGATAATACTCTGTTTATAGTGTGCACTTAGGCTGTTTTTTTTTTTTAGATAAATCTTTTTTGGTGCTGTCCTTGTCTACAGCAGTTTGTTACTTAACTGAGATAAAATAAAGTCAGCTTACAGCCCGTTACTGGGCATTCATATGATGAGTTTTTCCACTGTTAACTTCTCACCGCTGTCAGATCTTATTTAATATAATTAATGTGCAGTTGAAACTGGGGGAAGTCCACTGTTTCTTCTACACTACAGTGGTCTATTGTTCACAGTGCAAGTTTTCATGCATTGGTATTCTTTCCTACCACCAGGAGGCACTATATACCTATTTACATTTTCCTCTACATGCTTTTTCACTGGCCTTGGTGGCTGCTTGAAGGGCTGCTGACAGATGTTGAGACTTCCTTCAAGGTCCGCAGCTGAATGTGTGCAGAAACACTCATCATGATCCTGGATATTGGTTTGTTAGTGAAGATAAAGTTTTAGACAACCTGGTCTTTGGTCTCTGGATCAGGCTTTCCATTCTAAACAAAGACACTGACTTTAGCTGGCATCTGCATTTCTCCTTTAGTAAGGTCTGAATGCAAGACTTACTTTAAAGCATAATCTTCATTGTGGTATTGCTACTCTCAAATAAGAAACTGAGTTTTTCTTCAACCCTTGATTGTTTGATAATTTGTTACAGCTCTCTGTCCCTGTGTGTCTGTGCTGATAATTTAGCATTTTGTTAGTTCTCACATAAACATTTGGTCTATCATAATGGATGGGAAAAATATGGCTCGAAGTGTTGTGGGATGAGAGGCTCTGTTAGATTTTTCCGCTACAACACTGGCACCATGGAAGTTGGGAGGCTGCATAAAATAAATAAAACAGATCGTGATGATTTGTTATGTTTTTTGACATATATTTACTTGAAAACAGTACATAGACAACAAATTCAGTGTCGTACCTTATCATTTTAATTAATTTTTGTAAATATATATGCCTGTTCTGAATGTTAAGCATAAACATGGTTAAAATAAATTGTTAACAAAAGACTGGCTAAGCCAAGAAAATAGTGCTGTTTGGATTTTTCCACAGGTCAACTGGTTCATTGAGAACAGTGATAAGGTCATGATAAGGTATGAAGGGGGGATCCTGGACTCAGTAGTTCAAAAGCAAGGACTGAGAGAGAACATTTCACTTTGTGAAACACTAGTAAAATATATAACTAAATGGGCTCAGGAATACTTCTGAAGCTGTTGTCAGTAAACATGGTTTGTTTACAACCATGTTTACCGACAATGGCTTGTTTTTTGTTTTACAAACAATTGTATTCTGTTTTATTTAGATATTACACAGAATCCCAACTTTTTGGGAATCGGGGATGTAAAAAGCCTGAGGGCAAACTCTCAAAAACATAACTGTGCTTTTTGTGTGGATCCTACTACCCACAACTTCAGTTGATACTGTGCTTCAGTTGTGCACATTTTCAGACAGTATACTGTTGATATACATTGATTTTAAGGCTTTTAAGGCCTCAAGGGCCCTTGTTGAGAACATGTATACATAGTTACAGGTGTGTGGGATAAAATACACTGTACAATATCCTTCTATTCTATTGAAATCAACACACTGCACACATTCATCCTTTTGCTTAACCCATTTTAATAAATAAATAGAGATAAACAAGTTCATGGCTCCATAGATATGTTGTCTGAGTTACAATGCGGGTCAGTAGATACAGACACACCGAGGAGGAATGGGCTGCAATCACAGAGACAGATAATGGGATTTATCCCTCTTCTGCACAGATTTTACGCTTTTATGGTTGATTAAAAACATGACTGATAAACAGATTTTTCACGTGACTTCAGCTCCTTTTATAGGCAGGGTGCATCCAATCACAGGTCACAAGTTAAAATCCAATTTGTTGTACCCATGAAGCTGCAGGGAAAGACATGAGTAAGCTGTGTTTACTGAACTACAGGGGGGGGGGTGTAGCTTATTGTACAGCTTTGGCCCTCTTTAACTTTACAATATTTTACACTTCTTGTCCGAGCTTTACAGAGAAAATCTACAATGTGTATGAGAAAAAATATAAACACACAGAGGCATTGTATGTAAAATAATACCATATGGAGGAAATCCTTGGCTACACAATAACGTAGCACTGTCATTTTGTCCAGAAGACCAACAAATCTTTAAATCAGTCCCAGGATACTGCTCTTAGAAAGCTACCAGCTACCAGTAGTTGTGTTGTGTGCAATTCATCATTCAGTGGGTTATGTCAAGGTACTTACAGTTAGACAAGAGCGAGGTCTTGTCAGATCCAAGACACATGGAGGTATATAGTGATAAATAGCAGTAATAACATGCACAAAGTCACATCTTTTCAGAGTAATAATATCTTCGTCATGTTAAAAAAAAAACTAGGAACTTTATATCTGCACATTTAAAATAAATCTGTTGTGATCAAAAATTATTTAACTGTTCAGTGAAATTAAAAGAAGTTCAAAATACAGTGGAAGACCTGCATCCCAATCAATGAGCCTATCAATGCAATACATTATGTTAAGAAGTCATTATATTTATAGGACTGTGTCATGTCGGTAAGATTTTACACAGTATCATATATCATTTCATATCATATCATACCATCAAACATATATCATATCATATAACATAATCTTAACAGTCTCAGTCTTTCTTTGATAGAGGTTATATTAGAAGTTTTTAAAGCAAAGAGAGAAGCAGGTTGTGCAAAGGGAAGAAGGAACAAGTGCTAATCTGTAGCAAAAGCTGGTTTAGTTTTGAAGTTTTTAAATATGAAATCATGGATTTACTAAGTGCTAGATCAGTCTGATTTTTAGAGCTTTTTACAGTCAGTACCAGAACGACACAGTGGACATGTATGAAACCCATTTTTATCAATGTAGGCACCTTTTCAACAAGCAAAACAGATTATAGCTTATTTAATAGTAACTGTTGCAGTCACCGTTTTCTTTTTTCAGTCTCCCGCCTTTCTGAAGGTCCTCTAGTAAGCTAAAAATTGGACACTTTGTATGTCCATGGTTGTTTCTGTACAGAGCAGCAAATGCATGAGGTTCCTCTAAGTCTGACTACTGTGCTGTACACTATGTCTAACTTAACACAATGTCTATTAAATGAGCATAATGCTTGGTGTTTTTCATGTATAATGCTGTATGTTCCATCCTGTACACTCGCTGTTTGCACGCTGAGGGCCTGAGTCTCTGCAGCAGAGAGACACAGCAGGGAGCTCAGGGTTTGCCACCTCACAAGGTTTGTGCTCTGTAGTCAGCCACCTGCCTACTGCTCAACAGCTTACATGTCCCAGGTGAGAAGCACATCACAGGCAGCACCCGGACCAGTTTCACTTATAGCACATGGCAGCAGTTGTACTGAGCCAACGGTAGGATCTTGGGCTTGTTGTTTGAGGGTATGTTGAAGGCCAGAGCTTTCTCACAAAGAGGGAACTGGAAAAGTCTCTCTCGCAGCTTTATACTATGCCGTTTCCCCTGCTCGGCCTTCGGGGCAGCCTCATCCCGAGCCCCCGATGCATTATGTGGTTGAGATCTGCCTGTCATTAGGTTATCTCTGACACCCTCAACTGGTTTATCGACTTGTTCTCCTGCTCTTATTGTTTTTTGTGCCTCCTCATTCAGAATAAGTCTGGCAGAGGATGCCTGAATGGAAGGGACAGAGGATTCAGGGAGAGGAGGAGTTTTGTTGGTGTTGTTGTTTGGTTCTTTCTCCTCATCCTTTCCTTCCTCTGGGCTTGTGGAGTCTGGCTGCCCCTGACAGCATGGTACCCCCAAACCAGGCAGAGAGGTTGGTGGGACTTCAGGTGTCTGACTCACTGGGTAGTCTCCGTGACTGACTGGCTGGTCTGAAATCACACTTTCGCTGTCTTCTTTCTCAGTCTCCCTCTCTGCCAGCTCTTCCAGCTCCTCCTCCTTTTCCTCCATCATCTCCACTGAGCTTCTTAATTCATCTTGTTTTTGTTTCTTTTCCGTGCACTCTCGTTCATCTACTCCATCAAGCATCTCTTCAGCTTCTCTAACTGGTTTTGCTACTGACACACATGGCAAATCCTCACCCTTCATGGCCAAACTGCCCTCCTCCTCCTCCTCCTCTTCCTCTTCCTCCTCCTCCTCCTCCTCCTCCTCTTCCTCTTCTTCCTCCTCACAGATCTGCTGTAGCGCAGGCAGGTTCTTGGGGACCGGGGGTTCTTCAGCTGGAGCTGGACGGAGTGTGAAGCTGAGGTTGGGCTGCCAGGGTCCAGGGAAAACCTGCTGAGAGGGGGCCCTTACAGCAAGCAGGTCCCCACACTCAGGTACCCCTAAGCGGGGAGAGCTAGGAGAGAGGACCCCTGTGAGCCAGTGAGGAGGGGCCTCTGGGCTGAGCAGGGCATTATCCAGGCCCTGAAGCCAATGATGGGCCTCGATTTCCTCGAGTGAGGCGCGGCGAGACGGATCCTTCTGGAGCATCCTTGAGATCAAACTGTAGGAGAAAAGACATTGGATTTAAGTTGCTTTTTCCTCTTTTTAGCACATTCAGGTAACCAGCCTATACAGCAAATGAATTGAATGACACTGATAATTATAATAATCATTATAATAATAATGATTTGGATCTGATCTCGGCCACACATCTTCCTGAAACGGCCTGTATGAGTTCTAATATCCAGAAGGTAGTTTTGTTCTATTCTACTTATTTCTGAGCTCAAACACAATCATGTGACTTAATGCTAACTCATGATACAAGTGCCTGGTCAGATGTTCTAGTACATGCTGTTCAACAAACCACTTGGTTGAGGGTATTTCTGCCTGTTCCTGGGGAGCATATAAAAGTTTTCATTCGGGGAGCTCTTGGAGCGAGAACTGCATGCACATGCAATTTGGCATGCATAAGTATTTTTTAAACACCAGTTTTACTATCCTGGGTGTATGTACCCGTGTTTAGAGGATGACACACTGGGATACAAGTCCAGCCAAATAAATAGAGCCCACAGCAGGTTAGTTCATCTCCCAATAATTTCTGATAAAAACAGCTCACAAATACATTTCTTAATTTCTTCAAAAGTCTCTGTATTTTCCCTAAAACAGCTGGGTGTTGTGGTTTTTACCAAAGGCTTCTCAAACAGGATTGATTAGTGCATTTGGTGGGACAATTCTCGGTCGTGGATTAACACATTTATTGCAGTGTGTGTGGTGTTGGAGGTGTGAGGAGTCGGCTGGCCAGGGTAGTCGTGTTACCGTGTTACACTGTGGTCAGACACACACCGATAACATTACTTGTCCACTGCCCCAGTGTCATTTAGCTTTTTTCAAATCGATACATAGTTGCGTGATGGAAGCAGCAGCAGAGTTGCAGCAGATTTCACTTTTTTTCAACCAAGTCAATTTTACCAAAAGACGATGGCAAAAGATTTTTAGTGTTTAAGAAAAAACAGCTAAAGTGGGTGTTTTTCAATTATTTAAATTCATCTGTCGTCTATGGCTCTCCATCTAAAAGCTCACCTTACTAAAGTCCATGTTAGTACTTTGTTCCGAAGCTGTGTTTGTTGGCTCTGATAAGACTGACCCATGGTTTATGGTTTATCATTTAGCATGGTTTATTGGTAAAGGCAGGTGTTTTGTTTTTTTTTTTAACTAAAAATCAACAGTCAACATATATATACAACACCTCTGTTAAACAAATACAAGGACAAAAAACTATCCAATCCAAAATGCACTAATGAGATGTTTTTATGGACAGGAGTCTCTTCAGGCAGGGTGATCCATCACATCTTTTCAACAGCACATAATCTTTGTGATACAATAAGCTTTTAAATGAACAATCAATTTCCAATCAAGACATCAAATGTGACAACAAAATCAATAACAAAGACAATAAAGTCTTTGTATGTAATAGGTACCTTTTTTTTCCCTGAAGCTTTGATCAAAGAGGAATCTTATTCTTCTCAGCCATTGCTATTGTTAAAGATCAGAATCATTCATCATACTTACTCTCTGCAGTCGTCTGAAACATGTTCGGGGATGCAGTAGCGGCAGTCAAGAATCATGACCAGAGTCTCGCTGTCGTTGGTTTCTTGGAAGGGGGGGACTCCACAAACCAACATGTACAGGATCACCCCAAGAGACCAGATATCTGGAGCACACACACACACAGAAAGGAAAAATTAGCCTTAAATAGCAAATCATGTCAGACCTTAAAATAGCTACAATCTCTCTGCCTTCAGATCATATTTAGAATTCTGTGAGCATCATAGTTCATTAAGGATATTTAAAAACATTTGTCCTTTTTGAATTAATAACAACAGTTAGATATTTTGTGCTGCAGCCTACAGCTGAGATGAGCACCTGATCCAGCAAAACTATAACACAAGGATTAACTGTGGATCAAGGTCAAGATAATGGCATTATTAAGTGATTCCAGTGAGAATATTTTCTTTTTCTCCTTAACATCCTCAACTGAAAGATTAGGGCGAGCAACAGAGTGGTGTTCTTACATAAGGTGTTATAGGTTATACCTCTGTAAAGTGATAAAAACATAAGAGGGAAAGTACTGCTGGTTGTATTAAGACCTAAGCTGCAGACCTCTGGGCTCATTGCTCTTGACCCCTGACTCAAACACACATGCACACACACATGCAAACACACATGCAAACATACATACATATATAGACACATTCACACACAGGCTTCCTGGTGCTGTCAGACAGTGCTGACAGTGTGTTCTTTTCCCTTCTCCTCCCTTTCCTTCCCCTCTTCCCCTCTTCCTCCTCCCTGGCTCATCCTCATGCAGACAGTGAGAGGAGGTCCATGCAACTCAGAACAGCCTGAACCAGGCGAGAGAACACTGGGGCCGGTTCAACGAAATACACACACACACATACATGCAGCAGAAAGGGAGCTGGGGGCTGAAGGCCATAACAAACACTGGCCTTGTTGTGGAGTCATGCTATTCTGAAAATGATCTTGCTTTCCTCCGTTTTTACTGTCTCTCCTCATGTTTCTCTCCAACACTGTAAATAGGAACTCTGCACATTTTGTTCACATTGTGTCTACTCTGATGCAACACTAGAAATAAAGCCATATCATGTATCTCATAAATTCTGCCTTTTCTAATATCACATTTGTTTTGTGAGTCGGGTGAAGGACATATTGAGTTCAACAAAACAGCACATAAATCTTCAAGAGTGCTACTCTTTTGGTTTAACAGGCAATTCAATAATATTTCAGCTTCTTTACACATTTTTAATTTTCTCTTCTGGTTGCTGGTCTGGCTCATAGAATGCAAGATGATGTATTTTTGTAGGCCAGTCTGGAAATTAGCATCGCTCTGATTCCCTCAACAAAAAGCCTCAAGGATTTTGATATTTGGATTACTGCAAAAATAATCTGTGTGGTGGAACAAAAGTTTAGGATTCTACATGTTTTTGTTCAGCTAGATAATGTTCACAAATGAGTACCACTACCATGATTTCTGACAAGTACATTTAATCACAAGAAGTAAAAAGCAAACCTTAGCATAAAAAAACATAAACACAACATAAAACCTTCAAGAATCCTGAGTGGGGAATTAACTGATATATTTTATGTTGTAGAACAAAACGTTAAAGTCCCTTAGCCTTTTGAAAAGCCCAATCCTACTTATCCATCTTACAAAAACCTTTTTTCTTAGAGTATAACCCCATGTACGTATTCTTAATATTGTATATATTTAAAATGTTTCACAAACAACAATGAACAAGAGCACATTTTGTCAGTCAAACTTGTGTGTAGCTCTGCAGTTGGCAATGTTAAGTCTTCAATGATGGTCTGGACTGAATAATCCTAACATTAACTGAATGAACTGATATGAGATTTCGACATTTATGGTGTCCTGAGGTTTAACACAAAGAACTTTAGCAATCCACCTTTTTTCACTCTTTTCCAGAGCAGGTACATTTTTAATTATTTGAATTTGATTTATGATACTAAAACACTAACAAAAATTCTCATCAGCCTCATTGTACTTAAGACCTAATTAGCAAACTTAGCTTGCTAGCACTCTAAACTGAAATGCCATTATATGCTGATTTTACAATCCCTTTCTGTGAATAATGCTTTTTACTCTGTACATACTCCCATATGTACACAGCACACACCATTAGATAAGAATCAGGCATGCTTGCCTGTGCAAACAACTCACAAAACAGTTCACACCATTTAAAATAATACAACTAATAGTGTGACAAGTCTTTTGATTCAGAAAATTACTGCATTGCAGGGAAATAATCCTCTGCAACATTATAACAGTTAACAGTGAGTTTAACCAGCAATAATATCTAGTTTTATCAGCAAAAACATGTGAAAAATGCCACATTGTCAGGCATCTCCCTCTGTAAATTAACTTTTTTTACTTAACTATCCAAAGCAGACTTAGAGGAGAGAGATTAAAAAATATACTCTTTCAGAATAAATTACACAATGTCCCAGTGTGATAAACAATCAGCCATTGTCCCACATTATACTCATGATGGTCCAAACAACAGCCCTCAGTCCTCATCATACAATATACACTCACAAGCACGCTCACAGTTTAGGGAAGTGTTATGCAACAGGGAGGAGAAGCCACTGAGTGCTAGAAGTGTACTTTTCTCTGTTCACTGGGGAATATCACACATTCTCACCATGCATTAGTGGCCTACTGACAGAACAAACATCAATTCC
>JAPZDZ010000023.1:3846606-3856794 GCA_029783805.1 Acanthurus tennentii | reverse complement strand
GGCACCTCTGGCACACGGTGTTGTCTTGCACCAAATGAGTTACTAACTAGGAGGTTAGGTTGTAATAAATACTCTCATTACTCACCTTCATGGACATTCTTCTCTCTGGTTGTTACCATGGTTACCAGTTGTTATTTCAATTATAGTAAAATACGAAAGAACAGAAAACAGACAAGAGCCTACAGAAGAAGTGTCAGGGGTCCCCAGACCCCTCTTTCAGTTCCACTGGCTTGCACCTCCCATCTTGGTTTCCTTCATTTGCTGTTTATTTTTTTCCTTTCTCTTTCCTATAACTCTTCTTCTTCCCACAATGCTCTCTTTCTCTTACACTGTTTCTCTGATCTCTAAATATGCAGATTTACGCGATGGGAAGATAATTCATAACTTGTAGAGTCTGATAACTGGGAGAGTTGGCTGGAGCCTGAGGCCTGGGCTTATTTAAGAGCCTATAAATGATGTGGAGGGCGACCTTTAAACTCTGCTGACCTTTGACAGCGGGGCGACGTTTCAGAGATTATCTTCTCCGCTCGGCGTTCTCCTCGCGGGTGAAAGACAAGCGGACTGTGTGTTGAACACAAGTGATTCACAGCTGAGGACACACTCTCAGAGAGACTAGGAGTGCAGTCAGTCATGCTGAGCCTCGCTTAGGAAAGGTGAAGGCCTGTTATTTATCAGCGTCGTGAGGTTTCACCGCAGTAAAAATGTGCAGAGATAGAAACCACAGAAGACAAACGGCACAACGATATTTCAAACCTGAGAATAAGAAACACTATGTGAAGAAAACAGTAAAACACTGAGAGGTTTCAGGTTAGATGTCGGTTGGTTTCGTTTTTTTTTTTTTTTTTAATTTCATGATATATTTAAATATTTTAACAGATTTGGTCAAGACACACGGATTTAAACAGGTATCCATTGCACTTTAAATTTAGATTACTAAAAACAGAAAAAGATGCATAAAATGATAATGTTATTATTACTATTAATATGGCAAAGGAAAAAGGAGTTGAAAAACACAGTCACCAAAACTAGAGACAAATTAGATGTGTGATAGTCAGAAACTTAATCACAGAAAAATGAGGAGATAAGACACACTTTGTGCCAATTTATTAGAACCACATAGCTTTTATACTATCACAGTCTCATACAACACACCTGCAATGCATTTTCTGTTTATTTTTGATGTAATTTCCAGTTGGAACTGGTGGTGCTGATCAATTGTGTGATAGTTCTGAAGGTTGTTAAATACATTACAAACTAAATGGAGTTCTTATAGTTTTTTTCCTGCTCTTACATTACAATCAGGACAGGCTGTATAAAAGAAAACCCTTGGTGCATTATGCTGGGTGTATTTTATGGTTGAAATGTGTCTTTATGTCTGAAAGTTGGAATAACAGCTTCATTTTTTCACCTTAAAAGTAACCTGAAGAGTTTTTGATTAAATTAGCACACTGGAAGATTGTTTTGTTTGTTTGTGTGTTTTGTTTTTTTTTTTTTTTTGGTAGTTTACAAGAAAACTCCACAAGACATTTCAGTACTGTTTGGTTTTGCATTTATTCTAAATCACATAACTCTTTTTACATAATCATTTTTTGCTCCAATGGTAAAAATTTCAATGTTTTTGTTTGTTTGATTGTTTGTTGTCTTTTGCAGGCAGCCATTGCTTACCATTTATTTCCTTTAAGTATAAAATAAACTAATAATATTGAGATGTACTTGAGTAGTGTCATGCATTTCAGTGAACATCAAGTCTGACTTATTTCTGTCCAAGTGCCATTACAGTCTATTATTATTTCATGTGGCAATTCAATGCAGATTTTTCAGTTGCATCAATTTGAACTTATGCTCTATCATCAGCAACAATTTAACATGAGCCAAAACCAGTGGAGACCTGATGTTTGCTGCAATGGATAAATTTGATCCATTGATTCAAATCGACTCAAGCAGGTTTTCAGAGTCTAATAAAATATGTTTAGATAACACAGAAATGAATGGGAACCAACTGTTGCCTGAAACATTAGCATAAATACTTTAAAAAACCCATAACAATATAGATCCTTTACAAACGGTCAACATACATTTAAAGCATACAACTACATTTGTGGAATTTTGTGCTTAAAGTATTCAAGCACATCACTTTGGTCTTATAAGACTCAGTAAATTTAGACGAGAAATCAATGTGTAGAAATGGAAAGGATATGTGTTTTCACTGCTAGAGGCATTTATCCAACACCGTGTTAGCTGTCCTGATCAAAAGAGGAACAGATATCTCCTCTACACTTAAATTAATTCTAAAGGTTGAATTGATATATGTTAGGTTGCTGTACAGAGAAGGAGGGAAGCGGTGAGTTAAGAGGAGCAGGATCTGTTCCCTCCATAATAATCTGCTCATTTAAGTATTTTTACAGGACCAACGGGAGCAGCTGCACTTCTTCACTTTAAGACTGTAGAGTACACTCAGAGTGCCAGGATTGCACTCAGCCTCCGTCTCAGCAGACATCTACTGCGCCGTTTAATACGACTTCCCGACCAGATTTACTGTGATGGCTTTTGAGGCAAAGAGGTATAATATGACAAAACATGGCCCCATAACCCCGAGATATTCAACAATGTTTAGTGGTGAGACCCATTTAGCTGGAGGATTGGCAAATATATTGCTTTCCTCCCTGCTTGTGTTCAGAGTTTCAATAAAATGGGGCAGTAAATCAGGCTTGAATTCAAACTTGTGACTGCTCTTTTACTGTATAGACCTCTGCACTTGAGCTGCAGGAGGGTGGAGGAGGGGGGCGTAGCGATTGTGTGAGTGTCTGTGTAATGTCTGTTTCTGCACTGTACTGTTGTCATTTGCATTTTATCAGAGAAAGGGTTCAACCTCTGTTGAGGCTAACGTGAAATAAAAAAACGGGACAAGTAACCTACAGTTATCATATATTCACAGGTAGAACAAACAGGAAGTGATACAGCCTGGGATAATCTCAGTGTCTATTATAAGTTCTGTCAGAAGTGTTTCTTCTAAAGTCTCAGGGGTTATTCTAACATCAAATAAGACACACATGCAATACAGTGTGTGTTGGGGGACACATTGATGGAATGTGAATGTCAGCGGTCTCTTTATTTACTCTCCATATAAAACACTGAGCAGTAATTAACAGCAGGTATCCTCCCTACCCAGAGGGTAATTGACTGTTTCAAAGCGCCAACACTTCATAACAAAGGCTGTGTGTGTGTGTGGGTTAAGAGACAGAAAAGACAAAAACTGTGTGTGTGAGAGAGGAAAACCAACGGGTATGTGTTTGTGTGCATGAGCGTATTAAAATTACCTCCTTTATATTCCACACCTCCCCCTACCTCTCCTCCCCTCCCCTCCCTTCCTCCCAATAAGGATACGGGTCAGCGATGGTGGGCAGAGCCACTCAAACGCTCCAGATTTCTTTATGAGCGCATTAACATTCAGCCGTATTCATTATCAGTAAGTGTAGTAAGATGGACCAAGCGGAGACCTTCGTGCCACCATCAAAACGTGAGCTGTTAATTTCAGTACGTGAGCAGAATGTTTGTGAGAGCAGAGGTCTCTTTTCTCCGTCAAGCCAACAGGGACGGCTTTGGGTCTTAAGCCGGTGACAGAAACTTCTTTTCCATGTACCCGTCCTGCAGCCTGAATTTGATATTTTAAAAAGAAATCTAATGTTTTTTTTCGTGAGGGAGCTGTGAAAGTAGCTTGATCTTTCTGAATATGAATTTTAAGTGACTTTCACACTTTGCATATTTTTATTGGTGGACCAACACCCCAACCTTTTAAATTGCCAAAAAACAACAGTGTTTTTTAGCCCCTGTCCTATATACACCTTAACCCTTACATGTAAAGAAAGAGAAGCCAGATTTAAGACCCTGTCAGCATTGACTCAAGAAGTGAGAACCAACGCAAGTGATGAACCTGAACACACAAAAAGCTGCAGTGTTTCAGCACCAAGGTCACACTAACTTTTACAGTGATCATGTAAAAATCAAAAACCTTTTAAATGCATTTTAAATCTTTGAATGCTGCATGTTTTGATTAGTAGTAAAAAGTCTCAGATATTATGTAGGTGAAAGTTCTTTAGAAAAGGTTCAAACGAGCCACACGAGCCCTCTGTGCTGTCACTCATGCCTTCCTGCATTTTTAAAAAGGATTTTCAGAAAAGTTTTTACTGCTCAGGCATTACAGATGCAACCTTATTTCTCTTCTGGGTGTAACCTCTTTCAAATCTTGCGTTGCCAAATGATGTAACTGTTGTTTTGACAGTCTCTGTTCAAAACTAAAAGCAATAAAAATTTCCAATCACAAAAAAGTAACTAAAATCAGAATTTTGAAAGACAACTAAAATATAGCAAGATAAATGAGATTGAGAATTTTAAGAGGGTATGAATGAAAGTAGGACGCAGAAGTATTTTCTAAATTTTTCAGCCAGACTTAGACCTAATTCCTCCTGTTTTTGATGGCTGGTTTAAAATCTGTGGCCTTTGTCTGCATCCATTGGGAGTTTCAGTACCTGAGTGGCTTACGAACAGATCTGTTTGCAGTATAAATCTCCTTGACGTAAGGAGACACTATAAATTTACTGTCACTCCACGTATTCATCCAACCTGCTGATCCAAGAACAACCAAGATTATTTCTGTCTTTACAGCTCAGCACTGAGAAATATTTACTTAAAACTCTATAATACTGCATTTTTCTTACAGCTCAGCTCTGAAAGCTTTGTAAGTTCATTATAGTGCATCAAACATGAACTACAATACAAAGGTAGCAGTCAAACTAATGAGACGTCCAGTATCTGTGGTCAGCTGCTTCACGCTCATGTATGGCCATATGTTTGTTCTCCATAATCCTCACATGGAACATAAAGTTAACGAGAAGCTTGTGTTAGCATGTTAATTAGACTGTTTACTAATTGATATTTGTTAATTAGGTATGGGGGGGTGCTCTGCTAATTGTTATCTCTTAATTTATGTTAATACTCGTTAACAGATTCTGTCAAGTCATGGCCCAACTCATAATTGCCTCAACCACAGCAGCAGCAGACACAACATGGTGTCAGCTAAAGGTGCCGTCATGGTTAGAGCTCCTCAGAGACATGCAACCCTGACTGGCCCACATGCTAATTAACCGTAATTAGCATGGTGCAGGCCTTTTTAAATAACAACAGGGCTTGGCCTTTCCTGTTTATTTTGTTTGCTGTGACATGCATGACATACTGTGAATACATGACTCCTGTAAACACAACATAACACAGTAATAAAGCAGCAGTGACATCTCACTTACTGTTATTGATTACTGGAAAAACAACTGATACAACTGACAAGAAAACATTCAGTTTTTCTGGAATAACTGAATAATGCCTCTAAATGTATAATAATAATAAATAATTAAATGAAAATAAATACATTACATGTTACAAATGTATGTAAAGAAAAATAAATGCAGTGTTTTAACATCACAACATAAACTTACATTGGAATAAAAAATCCTATTTTCTCCTGCTTACCTACAACTGCACAATGAGAATGCAACAGATTAACAGAACTGTTTCAAGGTAAAATGTAGAAATGTTTTCATAACAATGTAAACAGGCGATGAATTAAGCCAAAACGTAGACAGTCTTTTACAGGTTAAGCTCTTGTTACATGGCAAATCAAACACTATATGTAACAATAATGGAATCTATTAAATTGAAAGAAGTCATTCATGCAATGATGAATAAAAAGTGATAACCTTTCAGACCATTTAAACCTGCACTAACAACATATATTTGTACATGTGCTGCAGATGAACAACTTTGTGATGTAACTTGATGCAGAAGCACCCTTTAATAAAATAACGAGTTTTAGTGGTTTAGTTGTCGGTTCTTCGTCTTTTGGACAGACGAAGCCTCTCTGTGTTGAGGAACTGCTCGATTTTGGAGATCTGGGCTCTGAATGATGACTGCTGACTTTCCCCTTCCTGAGAGCAGGAGAGTTCCCAGTCTGACTCTAAACAGGCACCTGAAGCTGAGGTGGGAGCTCTGCTAAACATGGTGTAAGGAGAAACTAACTTTAATTAGTTTTAGTCAGCAGTTATAATATTATGATCCCCAAAGGCAGAACTCCTAGTGATTCACAATCGACAAGCAGCAATATGAAACCACTTCCATATCATAATATTATAACAAGTTGAAACCTAAATAAGCAACTTATTGTGGTAAAATAGTGTTTAATTGCATCCTGCACCTTCATGAGGCTGCAGAGATGAGCATTAGGACCAACTCTGACTGTGTCTGCTGAACTGTTGTTGAATATGACTGCTCTGGATGAAGAGAATCAGAATCTAACTAATATTTGCTCTGGGAATACCAACAAACTCTGGTCTGCAAGAACGCAACTGTTTATGAAATACGTAAATGACTTCTGCCATTTCATCTGTCCAAGCATTTTAGTAAACAACAAATTATCAAGGATGATCATTCAGCTAGCAAGGAAAGAGACCTCATTAACAAAAAAACTCACAGGAGAGGGGAATTCTGATGATCTGTAATCTCTAATGTAGTTTGTAGTGGAACGTTAGTTTCTTGACAATGTGTTATTCATGTATTTTAGTTTTAAGGGGGGTTTTCCCTTAAATCCCACTTAAAATCTGCAATGAAAGTCAAACTAAAACTGCATTAGCGAAGTCTGTATGACCACCAAACACAGGCAGTTTGCACTGTTGTGCAAAGTGAAACATTCTTGTTCAGAGGATGGTGGTCTTGTGTACAGTTAATGAACTTACCCTGAGGTGGTCTGCCATGACAGTCTGTTGACTATGATGGAGGATGTGGAGACTGGAAAAGAATGGATGGATGGAGAAGCTCTGCTGTCCTGTAAAAAAAAACGATACCAAGAACTCAAAACTCTGCAGAGAAACAGTAGATGTTTGTCTTATGTTAAGTGTAAAGAAAAAGCAGTTGAAGGATTCATTTTTTCTCAGTGCCTCCAGAGGAAAGTTTTTAGAAAGGGGAACATTAACCAATTAACAAATGCAGGACAGACAATAACCAGTGGCAACTGATATGTAACAGTACCCAGACCAGAGAAAGTAGCCGGCCCAGACTGAACTCTGTGTGACGTCCCCAGCGTTCAGAGTCAGCAGAAAAAAACAGGTTTTGGCCCTCACTACAATTTGTTTAACTATCAGAGCAGTTTTTTTTTCCTCGTACTCTGGCCATGTTGCACTTTATCTCCCTCAATTGCCAGCACCTGGATCTTATAAAACACAGAGTGACAGTTTGTGGTGATGGTGACAAAGGGAGCGTAAGAGTGTGTGAGAGTGAGAAAGTGAAGCGGAGAACGAATACGAGAGAAGCGGCGAGTGGACGGAGAGAGTAGTGAGTGAGGGACGGGTGATGAAGTGAGAGAGCGAGGAGATGGATAAAGACTGAGTAAGTGAGAGACGAGAGGTACCCAAGCATCATTAGGTAGGTTTTCCTCCACAGGTCATTCATTCTCTGTCTGTCTGGTTGTCTGAGTTCAACATACATCAGCTACGTCCTTTCACTCAGCGCCTGACTTAACATTTGTCAGGGTTTGGTTCGTCTAAAATCTTTCTCAGGTATTCTGAGCATTCTGTTAAATGTGTTGACCTGAGTTAATATTCGCTTGCTCTCACACTCTGAGCCTATTGAACCACAAAAATGTAGAAAAAGCATTATGATGTCTCGCTCTTACGAGGACATGTCAGGCTGATATAACAGACATATTCATTAAGCTCCAGTGTGAATTTCCCCTGAGGTCCCCTCACACACATTTTATACAACACTGAAGCTCAGAATCTGAGGAACATAAACGACCTGAAACCAATTTATTTGATAGAGAAAATACTCTATGAGGGTCAGTCTGACTTCCTTTGAGCCAGCTCATATGTTTCTATGTGAACATCACACCGTGGTCATTTCCTGCTGTTCAGCATCAACTTGTAGAGCAGAACAATGTTGTGGCTTTATTGTGATGAAATGTACTTGGACACGGGCTGGAACAGCTGAAATTGAATTTTTTCCACATAGCTGTTATTTGAGATCACATGGTGAGGAATCATGAATACACCATATGAGATACTGGGGCATGTAACTCACTAAGGTTGTTTACCTTTGTTACCTGTAACATCCAGATCTGGTTGGTTTTACAGAATGTGAAGCTTAATGGAAATTTTGAGTATCACTTTTCTTTTGTCACAAAACAACAGCTTTTTACATCATCAGAGGTTCTGTAACTGACTGTGTCTGCCGTCATTGCCTCTCTCCATGTTTCTCCTGTGGTCTTCAACTCTCCCTGCGGGGAAGCTGCAGTCCAAGAGACACTGGAGGCATTCAACAAATCCGACGCCCTGGTAATCACCAAGGGGACTAGGAAGAATGAGGTGAGATGGCAAGAACAGCAAGAAGGTAAGAATGAATGATCATTACAGATGGTATGAACTGTAGATGTACACTGAGTTCATTATGCAAGAGGTTAGCAGCAGAACAAAAGTGCAGCATTACTGTATTTCAAAAAATGTGTAGAGATTTTTAAAAGGAATAGATCACATTAGTGCAACCAAAACCTTTGTGTTTGCTTTCCATGCTGGAGGAATGTCCCATGAGTCCACTGGGACCACTTCTGTGTTGATCAGATGTAGGAGATGCCTGAAAAAAACACCAGTGTCTCATAAAAACCAAGGTAAACACTGTAAAAGTACTGATAATAGACTGTATTCATTAACACGTTTGTTTTGGGCTTTAACATATTCTGAACACTCCTTTCACACTGGATTAAAAAACCACTGTCACCTTCTAACATCTGGCTTCTGTCTTCAGTGGGAAAGAGTACAACTGACTGTCATTTCCAGGTCAAATGACTCTGCAGTAGTTGCAGGCAATCATCTGCTTCAGCTCCAAACCACAGTGATGGAAACATTACATCTGAGCGGACTCACTCAGTTTTGTTCTTTTCCCCACACTGCGCTATGACAAATAGCCAATAGGTAACACGGATGCCTCTGTTCGTAACTTAGGTCAGTCTCTGTCATCTAAACAACAAATTGAGCAACTTGAGCATTGTTTAGTCGGAATCATTGGCCTTATGCTGCTCTCTGCACTTCACTGTTTTCAGGCTCGTATGTGACATGGAACAGGACATGCAAGAAAAAAAAAAAAACAAGGCAAATTCATTTCCCACAATGGGAAACAAGTCAATAGCTTATATGAGTGGGGTTACGTATGTTAAAAAACTTCAATATATATGCTTTTCTTACTTGGATTTTTTTTAATTCTGATAATATCACATGCCAATGTCACACCTGTAAACAGAGCTTTAGAATGCATTCCACTGGGATAAGCAACTTAAGCAATTAGACAAACAGATGTTGACTGAAACGGCACCATGAAATCTTCATTTTTGAAGATCAAACTTGAACCCAGAAGTGCTGCAAAATCTACTGGATATTTACCTCTGACATTTTGGGTGACGCATTTTACTCGAATAAAATCAACTCTTCATTTGGCCTTTATTCTTTTATTATATGATACACCTGAAAAACTTCTATTTAAAGTTCCATCCACAAATGTCTGTAGAGCAGTTGGGGTGTAAAATGTTACATTAAGCCTCACAATTTTACCTTTACGGCTGTCTTGTAGGCCACCAAATAGTAATGCTTGAGTGTTTAAGTTGTAATACCTGAACAAACTGAGGTGGGACGGACACATCTGACTGAGTCCTGGAGCTCACTGCTTTTCTCTGTGGTTTGCTCCAGTCAAATGATGACCTGTAAGTCTTGTTGCTGGGCAGAAAGGACTCATTAAGGCCATGAAGCTGCATTTCCTCTGCTGGATGCTGCTCATAACTTATTGTGCTGCTGGTGTCTAATGACGCATTACTCTTGTGACTTGGGTGAGCAGATGGTATTGAATCAATCCCACTTTTAGTCATCTTTGCATCTCCAGCATCTTCTATTTTGTTATTCTTCCATTGCTTCTGACAGCTGCTGGTCTCGGCCTCAGGTTCAAGGTCAACTGTACTCATCAAAATATCAACACAGGCTTCTTGCAGGTTCGATTTTTCCAGAGCTTCCTGGGCAATCTCACATGCATTGTTTGCATGTGTGTCTACATTTGACTGCCGTTCCCTCATTTTAAATGTGCTGGAATCATCATCCTCATCATCAGGTA
>JAPZDZ010000023.1:3794204-3808277 GCA_029783805.1 Acanthurus tennentii | reverse complement strand
AGAACTGACAAAACAAAGAAAACAAAGCAATCACATTTCTGTTTCCACTTCTGTCCATAATGAATGATAAATGATCATAGTACTTTCTCAGAGAACTCAACATTTTACCAAGCAATAATGTTACACCGCCGATTCACCAAACAGGCGAGCAAAAGAGCAAATTTTCTGACACAAATCATCGAATAATTGCCACAAGCACAATCCACACCAACCTTGTGCCTTTTCAGGGGGATTGCCAAACTTCATTCAGCCTTCTGTATTTTTATCAATAGGTTTGCAGTTTCTGTTTTGTTGCCTTATTTTACTTTGTTTACCTTACACTTTTACCTTTTTACCGTTAACTCATTCATTCCGTAGTCAAGTGGCTTTGTTATGTTCGGCAATACAACACAGGAAAAAAGTAGGAAGTAGTGGTCTTCAAAATAAAATCTCACTATTTAAAAACGGAACCATTATCTCCAAAAAGGGCAAAAATATGCATATAAAAGCAAATGAAATTACATCCTCTCAAAAGTAACACAAATCATGTAATTTATACATAAAGAAATCATGTCAGAAATGCATCTGAAGCAGATATTTGTTTTTTCAAGATTAACCTAGAAACGATGCAAGCGGCCCTCTGGTGGACAAAACGAGAAACAGCAAGCACAAAAACAAAATGGGTTTGCTACACAACATGTTTGGCGATATTTGCTGAATAAGGTGCTGAATACAATAAAGGTTGTGTCAGTGCGTGTATCAGTTGTACAACGTGTGGCTAAGGTGTGTTGCGACTCAAATACTTCTTTTTTGTTTCAAGGTCCTTTAGCGCACAGGAGGCCTTAGCCGTCATCGGGGAGAAACTGTGTGTTGAGCTAAGTCAGTGTCTAAGCCAACATGGATACTCTCCATTTTCAGCTGATCGAAAGAGCACCCTGAAGGGACAAATCTCAGCTATTGTCCAACCAGACAATACAGTCCGTAAGCTTATGGGTAAGAATAGTCATACATATGAAAGTACGTCACAGTGTAGACAAAAGCTTATGAGTGACTGTGCAGTTTATGAACACATTATCTGACAGTAACAAACCTTTTATCCTTTCTCATCCTCTCAGATTCTCGGGTTCAGAGCTACCTTTTGGCTTCCCTGGAGTCCAGTCAACATAAGACCCTTCCTCCTCTCCCGGGGGGTCTGGTTCCAGTTGGCAGGGAGCTAAAGGAGCTTGCTGTTCGTTTCATTCGACTTGTCAACTTCAACAAGCTGGTTTTCTCCCCGTTCTACCAAAAGATACTTCACAAAACACTGGCAGGAGGGGAGAGTCCTTTAACGCTGGAGTAAATGAAGTGGGGAGAATGGTCCGTATTTTAAAACCCACACTAAAACGGTTCTTAGTGTTATTGTTACCAAACTTGGAGTGTGTTAACACATTTCTTTCTACAGAAACCTATGGCTACAGTATTGCATAAGAAAACTTTGATATAAAAATATCTAATTAAAGATGAAGTCAATAAGACAAAGGATCAGGTACTTTATTTATCAAGTGTGTCAGGGTAGAAAAACATTCCTCATTGGCAATCAACTCTCTGAGTGACAAAAACTTGGTCCTGTGCTAAAGCCTGGAAGTATTTTATTTGTATTCTTAACTTAGGAAATGGCTCTGACCTCTGCCATGTTCCGGAGAACTACAAAAGTGTCTCAACAGGAGCTGCCAGGTGGAGGCATTAAGCCAGAGACATGGAGGCACCTTCCATTGAAGAAGAAAAGTCTTGGTAATGTTTGATAGCAACAGTGACTAAAGGAATAATTTGACATGGGAAATGGAAATACATTTTTGTCAGATTTAGAAGTTCTATACCACTCTGTCTGTTCAATAAAAAGAAGCAAATTACCTAGCTTAGCCTAGCATAAAAACTGGAAATAAGAAAACTGCTAGGAAAGAGAACAAAATCCGCTTCTCTAATTAATTAGCTCACATATTACTGTGTTATGTCTTTTTTGTTTAATCATCTGTGGGTAACAGGATTGTGGTGGAAATTTCACTACCAAATAAGAACTCCCAAACCTAGAAATGTCTCTCTCAGCTTGATTACACACTTGCAAATGGGCACCCAGCCAACAACATACGATGTTCAAGTCTCTCTCTGTCAGCATTCATACCTTTGCGTACATGCTAATGGTTATATAGTCCTTGCTCTGACTGATAGTTTCTTTCCTCGTATGGCCCAAAACTCAAATAAGGCACTGCATGTTTGCTGACCAAGTATGCAGCACAAAACCTGGAATAGACTTAGGGGCCTTGAGACATACCTGTCAGGACCATAGAAATGTGTTGTATATGATGCATTTTTCTGCACAAGGATTTGCACTGGGGTTGTATGAGGTACTTATCCAAAGTCACTATATTACCTACAGTATGTAGCAAGTGGCAGGCCCCCAGTTTGGGGAAGCAACAGTACTGTGTAGGAGGCAAAGCAATGAACTGCTGTGGATAAGGCCAGAAACAAAACACATTTTAATCGCATAAAAAAAGGCCCACCTAGAAAAACCTATCAGTAATTAGTCTGTGTAGATTCTCATTCATCCAGGTCATGATTAAGTCGAAAAGTCAAAAGCAAGGCAACTGGACTGTGTGAGTTAAAAACTCACACAGTCCAGTTGCCTTGCTTTTGACTTTTCAACTATCAGTAATTAGATATGAATCTACACTATAGGCCAGGTATTGTGTTAAGAGCCTATGCTGAGCTGTAGAGGTCTAGTGTTAATGTGGATGTAACAGTTCAAGTCAGTACACTGCATCTGCATTACCTTTGCCTGCAAAGAATACATTTGTTAAATTAAGTCAATTAATGGCCTGCACAATAATTTACTGATTGTTTATGTGAAAAATGTTGCAGGTTTTCTTTATTGGTTATGACTTATGTGTTTTTCTGAGCTTAATTGTTATTGTGTGTTAATTTATTCGTTCACAAATAAAGCTTAAGCTAAGGCTAGCCATTTTACAGTGTTATTGTGCATGGTGTGTGTATTTGGAATGTTTGCAAAGCTCACAGTTCACATGGCATTTACATAATAACACTAGTTGCTGTGGCAAGGTGTCTTTAGTAGATAAGCCTTGTGAACAGTTGTTAAAGTTTGTTTATTTTGTTGTTATTACAGAAGCCATTCTCAGTTTTGTTCAGTGACTATGTGAATCACATTTAGTGGGTTCTCCATTATCCATACATATGTTTTAATATTATGCTCAAGATTCATCTCCTGTCTGCATATACCCTCTAACATGAGTTGCTGTACTGAATGAAGTGGTACGGCATTACATCACCAAATTAAACATACAATAATTTATCCTCAAAGCCAGATACCTTACACAGAAAGATGCCACGGACGAACAACAGCAGTAGTCAAGAACTTAAGAGGAAGAAGACCATGACAACTTTACGCTCACTTTCAAGGCTGTGAGATCAGCCCACAACAATTGTTCATACTTCATAGTACCCCCCCTCAGAGAAATAGCCCGTGCACAGCAGCTGCGGTCACTTAGACTGCTGACCAAGTCTACTGCCACAAAGACCAGCCATACACTGGGCCTTGTTCTTGTCTACCCACCCCAAGAGCAGGTGCTAAGGTGGGTGGATGGGATAATCTGGCTGTTAATCAACTCTGCTGAGCTTGCAAGTAGCTAGGAGCCCCCCTCTACAGCAGCCGCTATCCCAAGGACCTGGACCACCCACCCATCCTCTAGATAAGCTGCTGCTAGCATTGTTGCTGTGCATGGCAAAGACTTTCATGTCAGACCAAGGACTGGAAAGTGACATGTTGTATCAGTCCCTACCACCAACAATAACTTCCACATCCCTGTTCAAAGCATTCAGCAGGTTTGTCCCAACAAACTAGCATGGTGCAGTCTAACAAACAAACAAGATGTCAAAAGCAGAGTATTAGCCTGCTAACCAGCCAAACTTGCCTGTGTCACTGCAGCTAGAGATCATGCATGGCTGGCAACCTACGCTTCCAGACTGTAACAACGCTTGGCACTGCGCAGCAATTTCTCAGTGGCAGCTGCTTTTCAACCAGTGGGCCAACACCTAATGGGCACACCTCAGCAGATTACCTATTAACCACCCCCTTTCCCTCTACTGTATACACCTGCTGCACCTATTAGCCACTATCTATTTCATCACTGTCTCAAAGGTCTCAAAACTTAACTTGAAGAGTGAGCACAGACAATGTGAACAAGCAAATGTTGAGCTTAGAGTCAAGCTCACCTCTGTCCCTCATCACAATTTTCTTACACTGCCCAATATATGTTAAAAGACAATTAAAAGTGGATTGCTGACAACAAATGATGTAACTTCAGTCACATCACCAATGAGTGAGAGGTTGGCACCTTAAAGAAAGCATGCAGGAAATGCCATGGGGTTTTCCCTTTGGGATTTGCACAAGGTTCCCAAGCTCGGTTCCAGTGTCTACTTCATCATGCCAAAGATTTTGTCATGCTGGCCAACTCCATGCAAAGAGGAAAGATGTATCTTGAGATGGTGTCAGTCATCATGATCCATGGGAGCAACTGCAAACTGACACGATGCTGGGTAACTGAGTTGAAAACATAAAAATACTGTCAGTCGCTGCCTCAAACTTGGATCTTAAAGGCAAGACTGAGTCATTTGCTTAGTGAAAACAGTTCACCAAGATGTTGCCTGCTGTGTTGGTGCATAAGTCAGTTTCAATGTGACCTCCCTAGTGAACTTAGCCTTCAGAACAGCCTCTTGTTAGGGGTGCATTCACAGTGGGTCTGCGAGCCCTGTCAGAGCAATCTTACCTCGTGACTGCCCTTCAGAGGTGCAATCAGTACCTGAAGGACTTCCAGCTTCAGGACTTAAGTAAGGTTCACATGCTACTGTTATTTGGTACATATTGCAACCATCTTATCACACCCACAGAGCCTGTCAGGTTAGGCCCTGGAGGTGAGCCCATTCATGTTAACACAGGGCTTGGCTGGGCACACCACAGCCCCGATGTTCCTGCACCTTATGCTTTTTTATGCTTTTTCACCACTCTCAAATTAGCACAAGATGACCAACATCTCTAACTTCTCTGGCAGCTTGATATACCTACCTTTTGAAGCAAATGGCAGTATGGTTATTTGGTAGGGTATGCAGCCAATGTTGTGCAATGTTTACACTGCAAAAGCATCTGAAAGACATCCTTCAGTCCATAGAGCAGTTGTTCTTAGACCTAGGCATTGTATGGAACAGTCAACATTATGGTTTTGCCTGACTCAGGTCTGTTGAAGTGAGCCATAGTAATCTGCTAAGGTGGCAGAAGCACAACATGGCAGGGAATTTTCGTGTTGTTGATGTGATGAATTTGATGAAGGTTTAATTCAATCAGCCAATAATAAAGCACAATGTAAGATAGATGGTTAGTCTACAGTCACTGATTGCTGAATTGGGTTTTCTTATTTATCCCTTTTACATCCTTAAACACAAAATTATCGAATAATTTATTTTAAAAAGAAAAGCTGTTTCACTTGACTTTGTAACATCCCTCAGACCAAAGAACCATTGATATAAAAAATCCCATCAGGTCCCTCATTAAAATTAAATGTGAAACAATCAGGCCAACAAAAAGAAAAAACACAAGATGTGCAGGGGTTAATGTAATTATGTAACCAGTCAATGAACATTTGTTATTCATTTGGGGAACAGGCAAAGTCATGCTGCCCGGAGTAATTGAAGGTATTCGTTGGTAAATTGGGTGTGTACGATATTTATGCATCAAGTTTTTCTCAAAATTAAATACTATGTCAGGTAAGTAACACTGTAAGGAGAAAAGACGAAAGAGGTCATGTCTTGTGATTTACAGAGGTAAATCTGGTGTAATTAACTGAAACATACTGCTCTTAAAAAAAGACATCAAATGGTTTTCACGTGAGATAAAATATAGTTAACTGAAGCATAATGAAAAAATACAAATCATTGCAAATAAATGATGAAAAAATGAAGCAAAAAGAGTTATAGTGAAATTCACTTGTTTCAAAAATATTCTCATTTAGAACTTTTCTCTGTTCCACTTAACGTGAATTGGTTGTATTTCGTTGATTCAGTGGAGTACACACAGTAAACTTACTGGAGTACAGTAAACTCATCAGGCAACACATGGCAGCTTCATTATTGGTCCAGGAACACAGTGGTGGTGTAATAGACTTATTGCCTGGCACTTGCTTTTATTTGTGTTGGTTTCTATGTGGTAATTTGATAAAATACAAATCTAGTGAGAATTATGCACAATGCCAGCAGAAAATAAACTGCACTAAATGTCTTTGAACTTACTCCTCTGAAGGCACAGCAACAACATTAGGTAATATTGCTAAACAGTCTTCAGTTAATATTGCAGGTCATGCAGATTTCCTGATGCATTTGCACTAATCGAATTACAAAAACCAACTGACCTGCTGTGAACATGAAACAGACCAATTGCCTGTTTTGCTTTATTTGTATTCAAGCCATATATATGATAAGATAATTCATAGTTTATGTAGGCAAAGTTTGATGGAGCTACATTGAATATCAGCCTAAGTAAAGTTCGACAGACGATTATATAAACACATCGAAAGACAGAGTTTTAAAATATAACACATCCAAATGTACCCCAAGAGAGTAAAATATCACGGAAGTCTAGTGTTTTTGCTCAGCTGTCACAGAGTGACATTTATAGACTCAGTATAGGCTATATCCCTCCCCCTCGTCCCCCCTCTCTCTCCTCCCCCTCCCCTCCCCAACATTCCACACATGCGGAGAAGCAACAAGCTACTGAACCAGCAGCAACAGCTAGCAGCCAGAGGCTATCTCCGTCGGGGAGGCGGCGTATTAACATGCAAAAGTTTAGGAACAGAAATCCTTATCCTGTGTGGAAATAGGACCAACGCTTGGTTGAAGCCGAGACAGCTGTCGAAATCATGGGTCAAGGCTGGCTTTCGTAAAAAGCTAGTTATTTGCGTTATTTGAAGCCACAAATGTGTGAAAAGTCGCTCGGTCTCTCCTCGTCGTTGAACAAGATGGCAGCAGCAGCAGCATCGTTGCAGGATTTGACTGTAGTGCGGGTCCTCGTTGCTAGCCTGTTCCTTGACGCTCTGTGTGATTTGATTTATAGGTCCTACTGAAGGTATGTCGTCTAGTCTGACAAAACTTACTGTCATGTGTGTTTTCTGTCTGATTGTCGTGTCTGTCTCTTTCCATTTTAACACTGATAGGACTCATGGCTAGCTAGTTTGCTAACTGTTAAGCTAGCCAACTTTAGTTCGTTCCCTGTGACAGACAAGTGATCAAGGTAGCAGTCAAAGCTAATTAGTTAACGGTGGAGCTAACGACGAAGAGTGAGTTATTTATTTGTGAGTTGTTGACAAGTATGCACTTGTTTTTGTTTTTATCTTGAGTAACATAAACGGAAGCTGTATCTGTTTGTAAGACGTTACCAAGTAAAAATATGGAAAAGAGATAGGAAGAGAATTCAAAAGGATAATGAAACATGAAACTCTTGCCTCACTGTAAGCATAAAATGGCCGTTTTGGTTATTAAAGCTAACGCTTGAATAAGTTGTCTAGTTATACTGTTATACTCTGGTGTGGTTACCTACAACAAAAGTACAACACACCCTTTAATTCTCTGCCTGTCACTTACCACATGTTGTAAGTTTCAACAGGTGTCGAGGCTGGCGTCACCCTTCCCCCAAACACACACACACACGCGCGCGCATACACACCCACAACTACACAAACACACGCACACACTCAGACAGACACAAACACGCACCCCAGCCCTCCCATATGTTACCAGTCTCTTAGATTGATCAGTAACAAACTGCGTGTACAGCTGGCATTCTTTGACAATGGTGAGACACAGCACTAACGCAAACACACACATGCATGCGTGCACACATCTCTGTGTCATAGCTTTGCATTTCAGGCTTAGTTCCTCTCGGCCTGCAGGATATCAGGATACCTAGTTTGGCTGCAACAGGATAGAGCAGGCGGTGTCACAGCTGTGTCTGTGCCAGTGTCCCTCTAACGCTGATGGGTATAGCACCTTGGCAAGTATACAGAGGGTGAAATTTTTTTTGTTATACCAGCCATTTGGTGGTACTACTTTTGCAAACTTTTGTCAGTTGCATTAATAAATTACTATAAATATTTTTCCAATCTTGCAGCTGTAGATGGTGAATAAGGTAGTGGTTTCATGTCGAATGTGTAATAATCTCTATTTGGGGAATCTAGAATATTGCAGTCTATCTGGGAAACATTTTTATTGCTGCTGGAATTGTAATTACAACCTCCAATTTGCTGTCTGGAAGTGTTGACTAGAAGAAGTTATATTTATTCCCCAGTTAGAACAGTAGTAGTCAGCTCAGTTATGAACTCTGAGTACTAGTCATATGACTGGTAGTATAACTAGAGTGAAGTCCATATGTTTTTTCACAATAGTTTTTCTTCAGATAAAGGACAGTTGGTTCAGAGCGGTGCTTGTTAATCTTTGTCAGCAGTACATGTGGTAAAACTCAGCAGCCATACAAGGCATGAGAATTGAAGTGTGTTGTATTGTCATGTTTACGTAAAGGCACACCCCTCTGCCTGTCTGAGCCTGTGTGTGATTGCTTCAGTAGTTAGGAAGGCCGTTGGCTCTCAGCAGGCCCTTCTTGTCAACGAACTTTTGTGCTTAAGAAAACCAACTTCATGTTCGTGCAATGTATGATGTGGCTTTAAAACTGGATTCACATGAATCTTGAGTTTAAACCCAGTCAGGCACAGTCTGTCTCAGTTTGGGAACAATCAGGACGTTTAGCTGGCAAGCTTTGCCTCTTTTGTTATTGTCTGTTATTATAGCGTTATGACTTGCTGCAAAGACGGGAATTTTCATTTTAAAAGCCAAAAAAAGCAAAATCATTGTTTCATGATTAAAAAAAATAGATTCTCTGTCATGTGTCATACACTATGTGTGACACAGTTTATTGAATATTAACCAGTAAACAGAAGATGCATGCCTTCACAGTCACAAAATAACATGACTGGCATGACACTTCAAGTAATGTAATTAAGCTGTACAGAATGTCGTTTTTTGTTTGATTTGAAGCTCCTGTTTAGATTCTTCTGTCCAGGTTCTCTTATGAAGCTTTGACTCATAAAGCATAAATATGTTGCATGTAGGCATAAGGCAAAAAAATAGATAATGAAATAATTACAAACAGGTTTAAACAGAATTAAGAGTTATTTAAAAGATGTACAGCATTTGAACATTCATTTGAATTTTAATGTTAAAGTTAGGAATAAAGTTTCTAAGCTTCAAACTGTTTGGTTCAACACTAAAATGTACAGATCAAAGTTTTCTGGTCGCTATTGAGTTTCATTGCCTGTGTGTTTTTCCTCTTGTATTTCTCCAACTACAAGAGAGTGAGTAACACTACTATTGCCTCACCAAAGATTTTCCTTACACACAATGATTTGACAGTGATAGTAGGACAGGCAGACATTTAGATATTACTCATGAATGCATGTGGGTTGTTTCAAGTGTAAACTTGGATGTCAGATTTGAGTCATCTATGAGTAAATGTAAAGACATGGTCAAAAATTTTGCATGTAGGGAAAAAGTTGTCTTTCAGTCCAAACAAGAAGCTCCATTCTTTAGCCTTTTCTTTGATGACAATTTAATCATTGCCATCATTCTTCAAAAGACCACAAAATTTAGAGTGAGACCTGCCTAATCATATCTGTATGAACTGTCACTGAGTTATATCAGTAGAACTGTAGTGTTGCACAGGTCAGAAACTAAAGCAGCAGCCAGTGCAGCGCACTCTGGGGTCCCCTTGCTGAATTTACCTCAATATTTATTGAACTCAGATTGGGCTTTTGAAGTATGTTAAGTTTGTTGCTTGTGACTAAGTCAATACTAATTTGCATGATTCATCAAACAGTATTTTAGTTTTGTAACAGACGGAAACTTTCAACAGTCCATGGCTTCAGCTGTAAAGGAGTATTTGAAATATGTCTCTGACTCAAAGAACACTAATCTTGCCTAATGGGGTATCATTTCCCCCTGAGGTACTGCTTGCCTTGCCATTCCACTTTGTGTGAAACTGACCCTCTGTTTTAGTATGCAGGGACAGGCCGGAGATGCAGTGGGCTTCCCCCATCTCCCATTACAGCAGGCCAGTTCCCCTTTCCAGTAAGGATGACATAGTGGCTTAGATGTGTTTTCTCTTTAGCTGCTTTTATGACGGCTTTATTTAGACTGCAACCTCCTTTTGGTTGCTTGTGACAGAAAGGAATTTCTTGCTTAAAATCAATGTACTTCTCTGTACACAGAATTTTGTAGGTTTCTTGCAATTAATTTGATCTTAAATTAAGTTGAAGTTTAACCTCATATTTTCCACTGGTCATCCACGCCCTGAGCATACACTCTCAGCATGATTCATTATCATGTAGGCAAATCCTACCCCTTTAACCCAAATATCTCACGGTGTCAGCTTTTCTGTTGTCTTGACTAAGTTGTAAATATGACTTGTGCTTTACTTTTCTCTTTATTTTCCATCTTCAGGTATGGCCTCACAAGTCTTGGTCTACCCATCACACCTGCACTCAGCTCAAACAAGTGCCTTAGGAACCAGCAGCAGTGGTACCAGCAGAAACAAAGACGAAGCTCAACGCAGTAATAACACCAGCAGAGCCTTTCAACACCGACCCCTGCCCAAAACCTATGTGATAGGAGTCAACTACGGAATTGCCTATCCCAACAACGTTATCCCATCCTCCACTGGTGCTGATTCAGGAAAACTGCACAGGAGACTACAGCTTGGAGAAAGAGAGGAGTGGGCTTTGCAGCCTGCAGGATTACAGAGAGAAGAGAGCTGGGAGGGAAGAGAAGAAGGTCCGGCTGGGATCGAGGAGTCTCTCAGCCAAAGCCGAGGCCCTCAAGAAGTGAGGCTTTGTAGAGACGGTGGTGGAACTCCATCCAGAGGAGGCCTGGACTGCGGGCTGCTGGGGAGGGCCTGTATCAAAGCAGAGGAGAAAGTGGGCAGATACAGAAGAGTACAAGCACAAGGAGGATACGTCGGCCTTCAAGACACAGGTGCCACCCAGAGATGTGAAGAGAAGACACGTGAAGGTGGAGAGCATCCGCGGGAAGACAACTATTTTGGAACCATGCAGATAGTGGAGGAGGTATCTGCTCTACCTTCACTTCCTACCCCTGTGACAATGTTGCATACCAGCAAAGGAAACAATGCAGACACACTCAGAGTAGGAGGTGGAGGGACACTGTCTACTCAACACAACAGGGTTGAGGCAGTGACTGGCATGGGAGTCGGGGCAGATGGGACAGAAATCAGGCCAAATGGCAGTACTGAGGCAGTTGCAGGAGCTACAGTGACCAGAACTGGATCAGGAGATGGTGACTATCAGTTAGTTCAGCATGAGGTTCTGTGCTCTTTGAAGAACAGCTACGAAGTCCTGGAGTTTCTGGGTCGTGGCACCTTTGGTCAGGTGGTGAAGTGCTGGAAGAGGGGAACGAATGAAGTTGTGGCTGTCAAAATACTGAAGAACCACCCATCCTATGCACGTCAGGGACAGATTGAGGTGAGTCTTCCTGTATTTTTTGGTTAATTGAGCTGAGAGAAACATCTATGTCAGTGTTTTAGTTGAAATTGTGGATGAACAGAAAAATCAGCTGATATGGAGTTGCTTGCGATTGCAGTTTTGTTTGGGCATGACACCAGCTTAGACAACATAAACATTGCTCCCTTTGTTATCTCTGACTACAGCAGAAACTGTTTGAGCTTACTAGATGCAAAGGTTTTCTTCTTTTTTTTTTTCGTTTTTTTTAAACTGAATGTGTTTTCTTCCTTGTTCCTGTGCCTCCAGGTGGAGATTCTGGCACGATTGAGCAGTGAGAATGCAGATGAGCACAACGTGGTGCGTGCTCTAGAATGCTTTCAGCACCGCAGCCACACCTGCTTGGTGTTTGAGATGTTGGAGCAAAACCTCTATGACTTCCTCAAACAGAACAAGTTCAGTCCACTGCCACTTAAAATCATCAGGCCTATTCTCCAGCAGGTAAAGTGATATCTGTTGCAGACATAGCCAGATATAACCCATACACACAGATCTATTACAAATATCCATGGATGCTGACACAACAACTTAATGTAAATCTTTGCAGGTGGCAACAGCCTTAAAGAAACTGAAGTCTCTGGGTTTGATCCATGCTGACCTGAAGCCAGAGAACATCATGCTGGTGGACCCAACCAGGCAGCCATACAGAGTCAAGGTCATTGACTTTGGCTCAGCCAGCCATGTCTCCAAGGCTGTCTGCTCCACTTACCTGCAGTCCAGATACTACAGGTGAGGACTTCCACATGTCGTCAAATTTTTGTGTAATTAATTTTTCTTACAACTGAAAGCACAATGCAGATGCCATGTTTATGATAAGGAATTGCACTATTGTCTATCCGTTACCCAGAGGCAGCACTGTGTTGAAATTTGGACCAACTGTTCTGAAACTTTGGTCTGAAGTAATAAGTCACATTGCACCACTAATACAGAGGAAACTGCCCACATGTGAAAGTGAGATGTAATTTATTTTTACTTGTCTGGTTTGTAATAGAGAAACAAAAAAGTCACAAGAAAAAAGTTACTAGCTCACCTCAGAGGAACCTCAGCTACTTTCACATAGTACAGAATGTTCCTAAATGAGATCCACAGGGAAGGACATTTCAGTAAGGATACAAGCATGTGAGCAAAAGAACTTTTAGAGTGTTAAAGCTTGGGGAAACACTACATTCGTCATCATGGCATGTCAACACAGTTAGCTGACTGAGTCCCATGGGTAATGATTGTTTGTGTGCGTGTCTCTGGTTGTTTCCCACAGGGCTTAGCAAAGTCTTACCTCAGCTTTATTTGTTCAGTCCTTTTCTCTCCTGAAATGTGAAATGTTGTGCATTAACCTGCACTCTATCAGTGGGAGCTCTACAACATGTGCAGCCTTTCTCCCCCTTTATCTGTGTCTGTCTTTCACTCACTGGTTTCCCTGCCCCCTCGCTCTTTTCTGCACTTTTGGACCCATGCCAGCATTCATGTATGTCTGATCTGTGTCAGCGCGTCACGCCCTAAACTCGCTGCTCTTGCATAACGTACATAGGAACTGAGCTGTTTATATGAGGAACAGCGTCATGAAATATTTGGCCTGTCTTGAAGGTTAGAGTGAGAGGGAGAATGTGTTTATAAAAAGGCAACCGGGCTTATGAACTTCAAGACACGTTCTGCAAAATAACTTCATAAAGTAATTAAGTTGTTAGATCCCATTGTGCTACAATATATTAAGGACCTGCTGCAGTCAATTTTTTTTTAATTACAGAATATACAAAGTAGGACAAAGATCCTCAAAAAATTTAATTGCAGTATAATTTGTTTACGACTCATTGTTGACTTATATGAGGAAGTTAGTTGCAGATGACTTGTTAAAATACATCCAAACTAGTTTCCAAGGCCAAATAATTCCTTTTCATTAATCACTGTAAAACTTCATGGCTGCCAGTTTCTTTCACCTCCACCTATTGGCAAGTTTCAGCAAGGAAGATCAGGTCCGGTAAACTATTACAAATTTTCACATTGTGCAATCTATGACAAATGATCTTGAGATACTGGGTATGTCTGCAGTGAATGCACTGCACACACCCAACATTCCACTCCATGCACTCTTGATGTTGTCAGCCTGAAGGAACGGGACATTTTCTCAGTTATTTTAACAGTAGTTTCTGCTAATGGTGTAGAAATTTAAGAACAAAAATGTCACATATTTAGATGAGCCACAGAGGATCAAAATGCCAACATTAACCCCGCATCTCTCTATTTTTGCAAAAGCAAGGCGCTTTTCTTGGCTTCTCCTAAAAAGAGAAGGAGGAGCAACATTACTGTTACATAACATAAAGGCTTTGCTCTGCAGCTGACCTGGTTAAGTGTGTTCGAGTGTGTGTTTGTGTGTGTTTTGTCTTAGAGCAGCAGCAGCAACACTGAGGTCATAGTGCAGTTAACATGTGCTGGCACTGACTTT
>JAPZDZ010000023.1:3764914-3777356 GCA_029783805.1 Acanthurus tennentii | reverse complement strand
ACCCTTGACTTGTGTAATGCTAACCTGCCTTTTTCTGTCCATAGGTGTAAAGAGGAGTGTGTGTGTGAGGCATGCAGAACCACCAGTGTGTCTATGGAGAGAGTGTGTTCCCTCAGCAGCCCCGACAGCAGCATCAGCACCAGTTCTTTTGCCTCGAACTCACTCCAATCCAGCCCCTCTGCCTCTCCGTGCAAGAGACCCAACAGGTAGGTGTTTGTGGACGTGTGTCCTTATGTCCAAATAACAAAGGAGATAAAAACATTATTAAGTTCCCGTCAGCTAAATGTGTTACTTCTCCTCTGTATTCAGCATGTCTGAGGATGATGGCCATGAGAGTGGCTGTGACACGGTGGAAGGCTCCCCCACTTCCGACAGGTCGACCTCCCCGCGTGACAACTGTACTTACCGCTACATTGACAACAGTAACCACAACAACCGGCCACCCTTGGCTGCCTTGGTGGCGCCACTGCCTCCCCCTGCAGTGCATGGTAGGAGTCCCCGTGGTGTGAGGACAATGGTGGTCCCACCAATGAGGGTGCAAAACAACAACACTCAAGAGACAGAGGAGCAAGTCCAGAGAACAGGTCAGTGGGACTGTTTATCTTTCTAATAGAGAGCCAATGTTTCTGTTTGTATTTAAATGTTCTACAGTCAGTTCTACTACATGGGTGAGACGAAAAGGGTCTTGGTAGTTTTTAAACAATTCATTTTTATTACAAGCTAATAGACACTGATTCTCTGAATAACTATTGTTTGTGTACCAACACCTAGCTCATGTTGACACCTGTCACGTGGTCTGTCACTTGTGCTTTGGCGGTGTCTGCTTTGCAGGTCATATGGAAACAGTAGGGGCTTACCGCCCCGTAGTGGGTCATAGAGGCTTTAACAGGTGATGAACAGACACCAATGGAAATCACTGGCAATACCTCAAAGATGCATCCATAGAGGGCAATGCTACCACTGTCCCAGAGTGTTCTTTTATGGCTTTCCCTTAACAAAAAATAACAATGTACTTACAGAAAAGTTTCCAGGGAAGAAAGAGAAACATGTTAGAACATGCAGAGCTGGCATGTTCTTCGTTTCTATTACACATTTGCAGTCAGTGCCACAAACACTGTTTTTTTCATATGTATATGCACGCTGCATCTTTTAAAATTTGTCAACATCTACTGTAAGCTTCAGTGGAGCCAGAGGCTCAAATCAAATTTTGTTACTTTGGGTGCTACTTTGGGTGCAGTCACTTTGGCTTGAAGTGGAGAATTTTTACCTGTTAATACCTCAAGTAACTCTCACCAGTCCTTCAAAAACATATTTTAACTGCAGCTTATGTCCCTGAAAATAAAATCTCTCCTTTTTCGTCAACAAGTCTCGCCTACATTAGTGATTCAGAATTTGGTTCCTAGTAGTTGAGGGAAAGGTGGATGCATTTCTTTTGGTATTGAGTCAGAGCCCAGGTTTTCTCTGCTCGTTCTTTTCATGCAGCAAAGTTGCCCCAAGGCACTGATCTGAGATCAGTTTTACTGTTCCTACCAGTTGGTCATTTGTTTTAATGGTGAAATAAATTTTGATACAAATGAGAATCCAAGGATCAGCTTTGCTGCTCAGGTGCCTTTTCCGAGTGCCAACAATCTGTTTCTATCACCTTTCTCAGTGCTCTGATTTTTATCATCTAGTTTTATGGTGCTGTGTTTTTATATATTTAAATATATATTTTTATATTCTTTGGTTTGTTTCCATCTGTCATTACTTTTTTATTCTTTCACTTTAGTAATGTAAACATTAATTAATGTAAACATTCATATTTTTAATGAATATGAATGCGTACATTAAGAATTGAGTGAAATATTTTTGGATATTGGTAACTAGATATCGGGCTGCTAAAATAATATGAACTAGGGTTCATGGTTCCTTGTACAATTAACAGTCGTAGTTCTCTTAAAATCTCTTTCTTATTAAAGCAAAAAAAGCACTGTAACTGAAATATTCCTAACAAAGTCGACTTGAAATCTGAAATCAAATCAATTCAGAGCCCTGTAATCAGAATGGAAATGATTCGGGAAATCCGTGGTAATACCTGACCCTTATATGCATGTTTGTGTTGTTTAAAATCTGAGTAGTTTTTGTTTTGCTTCAGTGTCTTTTGTCTTGCAGGTCATGTGGACCAAAAGTGCCAACTGCTTCTTTTCATACCCAGCCTTGTCGTACTTACTTCTCTTTTCTCTCTGTTTCAGTCTCAGAGTCCTGGTCCCGGTCCAAAGGGCGCTGCAGCCTCATAGGACAACACAGCACTCCCTCCTCCGTCCCCCTCCTCCCATCCGCCCCTCTCCTTCCGCGGCAGCAAAAGGTGGCTGGGCAGCAGCAGCAGCACCCTCTGGGTTTTGGACAAGTCAGTTTGTTTGTTTTTTTTCTTTCTATTTACAATATGTGAGGGATTATTTGGGAGCTGAACACTTAAATATATTAGTGATTGGTAATAGGATGTTGGCATGATAACTTTTGTCAGACCAGCAGCCCTCAAGTCTTATGGCTAGAAAATGAAACTGATCCCTCAAATTATTCAGCTGCGTGAAACTATACCTGTCTTAATATTTTATTTATTTTGGAGGAAAAATGAAATCAGGCTAACTCATCCTTAGTACTGTGGTTGTTAATTATTAATAAAGGGATCTTTAAATCTTCTTTGAAAAAACAGCAGTCAGGCTTTGAATCAGATGTCTTTGGATTTATTTAGGTTAGACTGATAAGTTGCTACTACTAATGTCCCTTCTTAACTAAAATTAGTAGGATTACTTGAAATTCAGCTTATTGTCCAATCTGAATGACTCTGAGTTATTAAAACAGTGTTGACCAAAGAAAAAAACATTAATGAAAAGTTTGTTTGCCTTTACTGAATGAACAAGAGACATACAATTTCAGACAAAAAAAAAAACTCTGGAGAAACTAAGCTAACACTTTGTGTGTGGAAGTTAGCAAAGAAGAATAGCACAGTGCAAAAGACTAGCAGTAAGACAGATAAGAAAAATCCAAAAGCAAAAGCAACAAATCTTAACCAAAATATTATATAAGGGGTTTGGATAAGCAATCTTTACAGGAGTCACAAGATGGCAGTGTGGTTCTGTGTGAACAAGATTGATTTCATGAGCATCCTTAATAGCTTCTTTTACACAGTATAAAACAAGAAAACCATCAATCACCAGGAAATTATGAGCTAAATAATGACACATGATTCACTGGCTGCTGGCGATCTTCTTATTTAACTCGCTGTCAGCAAGAAAGGCAATAAGCATATTTTCCATTATGCCTCATCATGCCTTTAACAGAGTGTGTGAAACCAGGCTGTGAACAGGTTGTCATAGAGCTTCTCTTCTCTCTCTGCCAGGTGCAGCCATACGGCTCAAACCACAGCAACAAAGAATGGAACGGCAACTATGGGCCCCTGCGACCGCACGCTTACATCCCCCCTACTGTCCACACACACACCTTTACACATCTGCCCCACAGCAGCCCCACGCACACCTCAGCTGCCCCCCACGCACACACCCAAGGCTTGCCCACGCACACCCTGCTGTCCTACCCCCCAAGTGGCCCCCTCACCACTGCTCACCACCCCCACCACATCCTGCCTTCTCGCCCTCCTCCCCCTCCCCCTCTCCTCCAGCACAGCTACAGTCTCTCCCACCCCCAAGGAGGCGCTATAGTTCACCAGGTGACCCTGGGCATCACCACCCACCCCCACCACCCTGGACACCCCACTCCCCACCCACACAGGCTCCTCCCCTCCCCAACCATGCACCCTCATCACCAGCCTGGCTATGCCCACCACCCCCACCAGTTCAAGCCTCCCTTTCCCCCTCCTCACCCTTACCTGGCCTCCCCGGCAGCCTATACAGGCTTCCCTCTGAGCCCCACCAAGCTCAGCCACCACCCCCAGTTCTCTTATATCTGAGGAGCAGGATGGAGCCGCAGAGGTACCTTCTTTTGAAGAAGGGCAACGGGAAATGGACTGGAGCTGCTACCTGGGCAGGGAGAGGTAGCAGCAGAGCACAAAACGGACACTTGTGATGATGAAGATAAGGAAGCAGAAAACGAGGAGGATGGATAACTATGTATAATCGGGGATTTAGAAAGAAAAGCAAAAGTAACAGTGCTGAAGATAATGTTTTATGGTGACACGCAGCCTCTGGGATCCAGAGGTTCTCGTCAAAAGTCAGTGATTGCATTTGTCAAAGCAGCTTCAGCTGTGAAGGACCTACTGCCCAATCATGTACGCCAACAGAGGAAACAATGATTGATTAGAACCGCAAAGCTTTATAAGAGAGTGTCACGCGAGTGAATGAATTAAAAAATGATGATGATAAGGAAATTTTAATTAAGGATGTGTCCTTTGCACATTACCCGCTGTCATTTGTTGTTTGAGTCATGTTCAGAGAATATGATCTAATGAGAGGCTGGGAATCATTCGTTGTTGTTGCTGTCAGGGTGCTCAGCCTCCCCTTCCCTTTATCTTTGTTGCCTTGTAGCATGTGCTAGCCGGTCAGATCTGTTTGCTAAGCCATCCTATTCTGTATTAACCAGGATTAAACGCTCCTGTCTTTGTGTGAGGCAGACTTTACTGCTGCCTTCTCCTAGTGCCTTAAAACCAGAGTCTTTGACATTACTTTTAGAGCTTTTAGATTGTGAATTCAAATGAGCTGGCAGCACTTAACCTTCAGACTCTGATGCGATTGGCTTATTGGATAGATATAAGGATATTGCTTGTGGTTTATAGTTAATAGTGGAAAATGTTGGACTTAAGTTTGCTTTCTAACTCAGAGTATGGATTTAATTTAGCTAGAGGCTGCACATATAGGGCTTTGACTGAATGAGCTTTTTATGTATATAAAGAGTGATTTGATATTTTGATAATCGATTTCTATTCATTATAGTACTTAATTCATAACAGTATTGTCACTGTTTACTGTAACTGCAATACAATCTAGATAGCCTCTGGGTTGCTGTGTTTTTATTATGTTGCATTTAGGCTAGACTTGCATTAATGCATTTTATGTTAAAATTTTTGGGAGTGGCATAGACTAAAAAAAAGGATTGTTTTATGTTTTTGCTTCTAAATGCTTCTCAGTGTTTGAAATAACATGTCAACTCACAGTATCATTGCTGGGCTATAAAGTGTTAGAGGTGTATTGGTAATTATTTCAAATATTTGTGTGAAATGATCTTTGTTCATGTATTGAAGCCTGTTTTCTCAGTTTTGATACATTCCTTCAGGGTGGATGCATAGCCTTGTAATTTCTTTTTTTTTTCTTTTTTTTTTGCAATTTCCAGTGTGTAGTAAAGCTGCGTCTTTACCTGTCATATCAGCTGGTATTTTACTCCAATCAACACCAAAGACTGTTCATTAATCATTTCTGAAGCATGGTCGATCCTATTTCTCCTTTCACCTCCAGCATACTGTTGCAGTTATCAGCATTGGAGTATATTGTGAGATATCTATTTTGAAAAATGAGGTTAAGGTTTTATTTTTCTGAGCTAAGTTTGGCAAATTGTATTTGGAATGTATAGATAATAAGCTGCTATGTACTGATTACCTGCCACTTCGTAGCTGTGAATTTAGACGATTAATCTCATTCTAGCCTGCATTCTCTCTTTTGTACTGTAGTTCTGACAACTAGATACAATAGAAGTGTGTTTTATTTTAAAATATATTGAATGCTATTCCTATATGCTAGTGCCTCTGTATATTGGCTTTGTTGTTTTGAAGTGATTGTAAACTGCTGTAATGGAAGTTATGAGTTTGTTTTTTTTCTTTAAATCCTGTTGCTTTTTGGTGTGTGTGGTTTTTTTTTTGTTTTTTTGTTTTTCCTTCATTTTTTTTTTTGCGTGTGCATTTGGCATCAGTATTTCAAACTTAGGCTGGGTTCACTCTTGGATTCTGTAACCGGTGTGTTGTTTATGTATTATCATTTTTCAAGTTTTCTTCTTATGACATGGCTTTTATTTCCGTTTTGGGATGTGTTCACAACTCTTTGTACTGTACAACTAGTGCCTTTCTTCAAACAAGTGGCTGACAGATGACGTCTCGAGTTGATATCAAAGTAAAAATTTGTACAGTAGTTCCTTCTAAGGGGATCAGCTCCTACTTTCACATCACAAAACCCCAAAGTTGTTTGTTTGTTGGACTAAGATTAAGTCTGATAACAATCTTTTTTTTAAAGAATCCTAAGAAAGTACAAGTCAGGGAATGTTTTATTACGCTCACCAAGAACACCGTGCAGTACTCAAAAAGCATAGGGCCTGAATATACACAAATGCAAAGCTTTATTCTCACACGGTGAATGTATTTGTGGAACTCAAGACTGTTTTTGGTTTGCAAATGAGTTATTTGTTGCATTTCTGATGGCTGCACAGCATTTTCTCTCATTTTTGTGATGGGGATGTTGATAGTACTTGTATGCAGCTATTACCATAGATAGATATCATTATTTGTCGGGGGTTGTTTCCAAATGCTTTATACATTGGTCACACTCAAAGTTAGGTCCAAAGCTGTCCCATCCTCATCTACAGATGCATGTTGCTGCCATTGTGACAACAATATTTGCTTAGTTTCTTGTTATTAGCAGCTTTACTTGTTTTTGTGAGATCTGACAAGGAACATTTCTTCTAAAAACAGAATCATTTGGCATCCAATAATGACACATGTCATAATAACATGAAAAATATCTTGTTATAGCATGAAAGGGTTCTTGTGAAACTAAAATATTTTCCTTTATAACAAGAAACCAAATATTTTATAGTCACACTTGCAGCAATACACTTGTCATTACCCTACTTAATGTATTACATTGTATTGATTTTACTATGTTGCTTGTAGTGGTGGGTGTATTTTGTGTGCTCGTATAGTATGCTTATGTGTTGATCTTTAGACAACCAAGAAAATGCACTGTTGTTGGAGTGCAGCCTAGAATTATAACTGATAGACGTGTGTCATGGCACAGTAATCTGTACTTTACTTCAAGGAAAAATGTTCTTTCACCCTGTAGTCTACAACCCTGTCAATTCTCGTTATGTGTCTATACTTTCTGTCAGCTCAGCACCTGTGATGAGATGAACACATGTCCCAACTCAGTGATGTCCCACGCCATAATCCCCCCACCACTTTGGGTTGATTGCTTAGGATAGATAATCCAGCCTCCCTGCAGCCTTACACTGACATCTGCGTCATCAAAGTCACAACAGGGTCACACAATCCCAGATCCACAGCTCGAGAAACACATTGAGCCCAGTAGCCTTAAGTAACATAGCAGGCCTCAGGACTGTTAAATATATCTAAGAAATTAGAGTAAAAATTGAGTGAATTGTCCATGAATAGTTTTTTGGTATATGGTCGTAAACAAGGATTTGGCCCAGTCTATGTTCATCAGTATTGCACAGAGTTTACTGTACTCTGCTTCCAAAAAACAAGGTTTTGGTCCTTGACGGCCTGCTTTTTACTGGGACCTCACATGACAAAACTACCAACTCAGCAAAGATAGATGTGAACATCTCATATGGGTACTGGGCTGAAAATTAATTTGTATAAAAATGGACTCCTAAGACACGTTTTAGGTAGATTTTGTACCACAGCTAATATCTAATTATCAAGTTGACATTTATTGTTTAGGCACAAAAGTAGACATGATTGCTAAATTGAAACTGTTACTGTTCTGAATATATGTAGATCTGTGTGGCTTTATGATTTTATTTTATTTTTTATTTTTTTTCCTTAAATGCTACACTAGTTTGACATGTAGCAACTGCACTGTGCAATATACAACAATATGAGGACTGGGAAAATGATTATTGTCCGGATGTAATAATGTGTGTCTTACCTGTTTGCGGTCGTTTTCTGTTTCCCCCTCTAGTTCTCAGTGAGTTTTAATGTGACCAAGCCTTATGTACTTTGTCACAAAAAGCGGGTTCCTTCTTGGTGACTCTTATTGGTGAGTGTCAAATTATGAATTGATGGTGTACTATGTCAAGGTTCACTTTGAATTAAAAAAAGATCTTTTGCTTCAATTAACTGTTGTCCTTGTTGATGTACTGTATCATCTACATGCTTTGATTTTTAAGTGTGATCTTACAAGCATTTACTGCCATGTAGCATTTGGGGCCCAGGGCTCAGCAGGCAAGGCAAGGCAATTTTATTTATATAGCACCATTCAGACACAAGGCAATTCACAGAGCTTCACAGGGCATAAGAAAAGAATTACAGTAAAAACAAATCAAACACAACAGAAAACAAATCAGATAAAATAACAGTTAAGAATTTTTTAAATAGAGAATAAGAGCTTTATTAAAAATAGAAGAAAAAAGATAAATTAAATATGTTTGCTATCTAGTGGAAAGCCTGAACAAATAGGAATGTTTTGAGACCTGATTTAAAAGAATGTAGCGTTTCAGCAGTCTTAAGGTGTTCAGGAAGTTTGTTCCACAAATGAGGAGCATAGTGACTAAAAGCTGCTACACCTTGTTTATTTCTGGCTCTGGAAACACTGAGTAAACCTCTTCCTGAGGACCTAAGAGGTCTGGATGTTTCATATTGTTTAAGCATATCTAAAATCTATTTTGGCCCTAGACCGTTCAGCGCTTTGTAGACTAGCTTTAAGATTTTGAAGTCGATTCTTTGGCACACAGGCAGCCAGTGCAGTGATTTAAGCACGGGTGTAATGTGTTCCACCTTCTTTGTGTTGGTGAGGACTCTTGCTGCAGCGTTCTGGATGAGCTGCAACTGTCTGACTGATTTTTATCTAAGACCTGTAAACACACCGTTACAATAATCCAGCCTACTAAAAACAAATGCATGAATAAGTTTTTCTGAATCTTGTTTAGTGAGAAATCCTTTAATTCTTGCAATATTTTTCAAGTGGTAGTAAGTTGACTTTGTTATCATCCTAATGTGGTTGTTAAAGTTCAAGTCAGAGTCCGTAATTACTCCAAGATTTCTGGCTTGGTTTGTTGTCTTGAGTGAGATTGAGACAAGGTAAGTGCTAACTTCTAGCCGTTCTTTTTGGGGCCAAAGACTATCATTTCCGTCTTATCTGGATTCAGTTGTAGGAAGTTCTGACACATCCACTCAGTGATTTGACTTATGCGATTACTCAACAAATTTAAGGGTCCGTGATCATTAGCTGACACTGATTTATAAAGTTGTGTGTCATTGGCATGATTATGATAGGAAACTTTATAATATTTTGTGATCTGGGCCAGAGGAAGCATGTAGATGTTGAATAGAAGAGGACCTAGAATGGACCCTTGGCATTTACTTCAATGGCATTCAGTTACATTTTTATGCAAAAAGCACTGTAATATATGGACACGGAGGTGGACATGTCACCTCACTTTTCAAAATTCAAAATTTCTTTCTTTCGTCTTCCTGACCATTTTCCTCTTATTATCTAGCAGCCCAAGTCCAGAGGAGAGAAGATCTGAGATGCTAGTAATGTCAAATACACACATCACCTCAAGTTCAATGCAGTGACCTTGTTGATTAACAGCAGGCAATGCAAGACTGCTTTGTTGTTTATAGGCTGCTGACCTTAATGATATAGATTGTTTGAGTTGTATTTAGCTTGACAGGAAGATGTGCAGACAGTATTTGACAGTTCATTAAGGCCATGACAAGTTTGCGGGTTGAATCTACAACTTGTATATTTACACACCGTTAATACTGTCCTTAAAAGACAGCAGCAATTGTGCACCAGTCAAAGAGAGAACAGTGGGGCTCTTTGAAGCAAATATGCAATTATAACATTATCTATCAGGAAGAGCCGGGTCCCCATGAAGAAATGTCCCAATTTAAGATAGGGTCATATGTGACAGAGGGCTACATATATTTTTATTTTTTATTATACAATATTACCATAGTTGGGTCCTCTCACATCTTAAATCGAAACTAAGTACTCTACTTAAAGAGATTTGATTTTCATGAGTAGATTAAATGCCTGATATTGTTATCAGCAAACATTTCCTTTTCACCAAAAATACACAAACATTGTTGAGATGAAACACAGCAGTATTTTCTAAGTATTGTGACCATTGTAAGTAAGACACCTTTTAACTGACAAAACTGTCAGAGTTCAATGGTGGGAAAACATTCACTCATCAGCAAAACCCATCCAAACATTACTGTTGTGGACCAAGTACACCCCCTTGTTGCAATGGCACTCCTCTAGGGCAGTGCCCCCCCCCCCCAGCAGGACTGTGCATACTGCCACTCTGCAGAATCTGCTTGGGAATGGCCTTAGGAAGAACACAAAGAGCCATAGGTGTCAACCAGGCCTCCAAAATCCCAGTCCTCATGAAATGCATTGTCTGTACACCGTCCAGAACCACTGAAGAAGAACTGTAAAACTGGTGATTTATTTTATAGCCTGTTCCGCTGAATGTCATGAAATGATGATTGGCTCTCTCTGGAAAACCTCAAGCATGCTATTACCAGAGAGATCCTGTTGCTTAGGTGGTTTTCCACCAAAGACTGTATGGGTATAAATTCTGTTTATCACATCAAATTTATGTCTGTGTTTGTTTTGTTTTTTTTTAGTGAAAATATCTGCATTTGGCAAGTATTTTGTGAATGCTGGCAAAAGTTAGTGAAACATTTATTTTTATCATCTCAAGTTTATGCAAGAAGGCCTCTCAGATAGCCTAACTTCTCGGCACAATTATTCCTCTTACTACAAATTGGCCACAATGGGAACAGGACTAATGATGAGTGGTTTTTTACGGTGTGGCCGTCATCCTAGTTTTGTGACTGTGCACAGGCGGTGACAGTGCCTTCAGCTCCCACCAGGGGCCGCCTGCCTCCTGCTGAAGTCGGACCTGCCAGAACGCATCTCACAGCAGAGCTGCACTGGCGTCACTGCCTGTCATCATACTCAGTCCTTTAATGATGCTGCGGGTTTAATACCGCACATCACAGAGGAGAGTAAGACTCAAGTGAGTTGTCTCGTCCCTTATCTCCTTTCTTAGAGGTGGGTTAATTAACTAGACCTTACGACCACCCTGCTCCTGTCATTTTCACCATAATTACGCATAACACGCAAGCTGTTTCTACCTGCTAGAATCTGCGTCAAGTTAGCCACCAGCTAGCCAAAACAAGACCGGAAGTGGGGTAATTTACCCGTTAAAAGTGAGAGTTTATCGATTTTATTGCTACTGAAAAACAAATGCCCTTGAAAAAACGAAAATTATGTAACACTAGCCTGTTAACATTCAGTGAAAACACAAGAGAGTTATGCTTTCGTCATGAAATGGATGCTTAAAAAAGAAAATTAGCTCCTGTTAGCAAGTCACCCTGAATGTAAAGTGCCACCGAATTGTGTTTGGAGGTTTTGGATAAGGCACAAACATTTTACTTCAATGCATTTGCCTGTTTTTACCAATATACCTGAGCATCCTACAAAACACCTGTTTCGGATAATATGTTACCATGTCTTACCAGCTAATCTTGTTTTAGCCCTACTTTAATAATGAAGAATAACAATTCCAGGTGACATACACATGATCATAATTTCCTTTAGGGATAACATAAAATATTTGATATATATTTTATCCTTACCCTTCTACTTGTATGTTTTTACTGTGCCGATTTACTCTGCTTTGAAAAAATAGTCTCGTGCGTCTACGCTCACTGAAGTTTGGACAATTGTTGGACATTAGAAGTATGGGAACACGTTAGTCATTGTTCTAATGAATAAATAGACTTTCATGGGAGCCTGCACATAGTGAGAGGCCGTCTCTATGCAAGACACTTAGAGAATTTACTTATCCTGATGTTACCCTGTCAGCCTAACCTAGCCTTGTCACCAGGTAACAGTGCAGTCAACTCACATGTGTTTAAATAAGGTTCGCTCGTGTGATACTCTGCTGTCCACAGAGGTTAAGGTTAATCGTCAACATTTTTTATTTGAAGCAAATGTAACAGTCAAAATCATGAAACAGTAAATGTCTGTGGGTGTAAATGTCTTTCTTTGTTGCATACATGAGAAGCAAACAAGAACTAATTACACACTGAGGATTACAAAATGCTGTACAGAAATAAGACTTAATGATTGAGCTGTTGATTTACTATGATACTCTCAGATTCTATGGGTGAAATGATAATCATAATGCAGCATAAAAACTCTTTTTTTTGCTTTCCCCTGTGTCTGAGGGGCTAGGGTTAGTATTTAAAAGCTTTCTTTTTTTAAATGTATAGTCTCCAAGCCAAGAAAATCCATATCAACTTGATCTTCTCTGACTTAAAGCTCCCACAGGGACATAGAAGACATTTTATAATTGCTGTTTAGTTTTAAAATTGACATAATAAAAGTTACTCCTCATACATGTTTACAAGTATGCAAAAAAGTACCCTGAAAGGTTTATTATTTTGTTTAGTATTCTTTTCCCACATCAAAGTTGAAAAAAA
>JAPZDZ010000023.1:3702450-3713012 GCA_029783805.1 Acanthurus tennentii | reverse complement strand
AAGGAACTGGACTGAACTGGCCCCTCATATCCATGTGGGTACAGAAGTCTTACATTAGGTTTTCTAGCAGCTGCAAATACCTGTAACGCTTCCTCTGTCTCTCTTCTCTCTTTGCTTTTCAGCCCTTGAATACCATAACCTCAACACATCAGCAGCGACCAAGAACTACTGGGTGATAACAGGTAAATTGTTCTGGACCAGACACCCACACACACACACACATACAAACACATAGACAAAAGTATTACTGGGTGATCAACGGTAATCAAGAGCTGCATCGACCGAACAAAACAGCAGTTAGTTAAATGCCCTGGCGCTTGCTGTTGCGCAGTTCAGCATAATAGTATTGGCACTCCACAAATACCCCTCGCCACTCCCTCCTCCCCTCACCCGTCCCCTCTCAGCGCTCAGAGTGTCTTTAGCCGCTCGGTTCCCGGGGAAACCTATTGATGTATAATTCACAGCTTCCTGACTGGGGCAGAGGGAGAGATCACTTCACATCACATCAAGGCTGAGTGTGAATGATGCTGAAGTGTGTGTGTGTGTGTGTGTGTTTTAGTATGCGGCTGTGTATTCGTCTTTTAGTGTGTGTCCATGTGTGTGTGTATGCATCTAATACTGATGTTGTGGGGACATAAATCTGTTGATACAGTCACAATGTGGGGGCTCGTCCTCCTTGTTTTGGACAAAAGCAGAAGTCACAAGTCACACAAGACAAGACAGAAATTATTACACTTTCAAGACTTGGTGTGATGCTGGGGCAAAGTACGGTTTAGGTTAAGGTCAGGTTGGGCTAAGGTTAGAATTGTAAGTCAGGGTAAAGATCTTTGAAGCGTTAAAAACATGACTCATGAACATGGTGTTTGTGAGTGTGTGTGAATGAACTTTTACTGCTTTATCTCACTTTTAGCCTCTAGTAAAAGACACACAGGAACACTATTGATGCAAGCACCTGTCTGTGTGTGTTTATGTGTGTGTTACATGAGCACCAATATGTGTCTGTGTGTATTTCTGGTGTAGACGCACCGTGTGTGTTTAACTGCAGCTGTAACAGAACTTTCTGGATGAGCAGCTTTTAAATGGAAGTGATGATCATCGAGTTCTCTCTAATATCCCACTCAATCTTCTGTTTGCTGTTGTTCTTCCCCTCTCTCCTCCCTCTCTTTCCCCTCAATGTCAATACTGTCCTCAAACAATCTCCCTTTTCTCACCTGCTCCATCTTCACACTTCCTCTTTCCCTTCACCCATCAACTTCTATCATTTATTTCTATTCTTTCTTCTCTTTTTTTCTCCTGTCTCATGCTGTCATTTACACCCCATCTTCCACCCCCTAACCTGTCTCCTCTTTTGGACTTCGATGCCTACCTGAATGTCTCTTTACCCCCTAAATCACTCCTGTGTCCGGTGTCCACCCATCTCACCTAACAGTGATCCAGGATGTGGACAGCTCATCCCTGGAGGCCAACTACCAGAGCTTTGCCAGCTTGATGGAGCAGCGGCTGGCTGAGCTCTTCTTGGTGGCAGGCAGACAGGGCTCTCGCATGGTGCGATCTCGACGGGCCACCACCGTGGGGGGCTACACTGTACAGGTTGGTAGAAATTAAATCTTTGTGTGTCATTGCGTTTATCATGATATACTGATGCCAGTATTGTGCTCATGAAAACCAGTTTGCACCTTTCCCAATGATGACATAAATTTCACTTATATGTTCATTGTAGTTTAATAGGATCAACTGTGATTTTCCTGGGAGTCTACAGTCATGCTAGTGGCACTGTTAGGCTGTGCTTTCAGTGAACAAAGCAGTGTTTTTGCACTAAATGTTAATGTCAGCATGGCAGTATGCTTACAATGGAGATGTTAACATGCTCATGTTGTAGCAGGTGTGATGTTGACCATGGTCATAAGCCTAGTTTAGCGTGTTAGCATGCTTACATGCATGAAAGTGTAGCTGAAAGTAAAGCTGATATTCATGGAAATGTCATTATATTTGCAGACAGTCACTTAAGATGGTCAAATAAGCAAATTCCAACAAAATGTCTGGAAAGTCTGGAATGAGGCCAACCTACTAATACTGTCAACCATAAACATTACTGTAGGTGGGAAAATATACGTTTGTTTTAATGAGTAAATGATGAGAGTGATGTGAAAGCAAACTGGCCGGTGCCAGAAAGCTTCACAGTCAGGACCCCAGACAGCAAACTCTTCTTGCTAGTTTGTTGAAGAAAACTTTAAAGTCTAGAAAATTATGTTGTAATTCATGTATGTAATTCAGTGCTCATCGAGATTAATTTCTGTCACTGACAAAGAAATAAACCTACATGATGCAAAGTTAGAAATCAGAATTGGACATTGTGAAGTATTTGGTTTTCTAATTTGGTAACTAATTCATTACTCTGCAGCTATTTTGCGAATTGCTTAAACTCAGAGGTCTATTTTTAAGCAAAAGTGTAAAAAAAAAACTTACAAATTTCAGCTGCTCAATATCAAGAATTTATTCCTTTTTTAACTTATGTGTGTGGAAACTCAAAAAACCTTTATTGGGCAGTTGATGGGCTTTTGAAATGTAATGTATATTTTTCACTTTTTTCAATTTTTTTAAATGCCACACAGTTAGCAAATTAATTGTTAACCCCAAAAAAGTTGCAGCCATAGCAGAAGAATTAAATTTCTTGAGTTTAAAGTGTTTCCATTTATGAGCAGACTCAAAGTCTAAATCATCTTTGAATTCATTTAGACATGAATTCACTCAAACATAATAAATGAATGGGCAAATCTATCAATCATTTATAACAATTGTTATAAAAAAAGATTTTAGTACATGATAACCAAGTCTGAAGTTTCTTGAAGCACCTGTCCATTGTGCACTATAATGAAACAAATTGCTGCCATTGAAAAGTCATGTTGCATTATGGTTTGAAAATAGCAAAAAAAGTATTCGATTTCCTGGTACTGCTCTAAGAGCACGGTCATTTAAAGTGAGTCATGTTAGTCACAGATTTTGGTAGTGTTTAATATAAATTCAGCACTGAGTGTACATTTATTGAGGGAACTCATAAGTGCAGAAGGACAGAGGTTTTAGTGTATGCTATTTTCTGTACGTCACCTCCCTGCTCAGTGTTCCATATTGCTCAAATTAAGACGAGGCTTGACTCCTTCTGGGCTTTTTGCCTTACACACACTCATGGTTTTATGGGAAGTCACAGCTGACCAGTTTTATGGCTGGGGGAAACAACAGAAATGGCCGGGGAATGGGGGGAGGGGTGGTTATTGGAGGAATCATCCAGCCATGTAATACCCTGCATCCCTTCTTTTTATGACAAAATCAAATTATCAGACTTGATTAAATCGTGTGATATGTTCTTCAAATTTAAAAAAAAAAGGTGTTTGATGTTTGATGAAAGGAAATTGTGATTTCAAGTGACTTAGTTATCCTCGAGTGTCCTCCCCAAGTGCAGTTATCTTGCAGCAAATGGCTCTTTATGATCAAAGCAGCCGAGCCAATTCTGAATTTTGATTGGACCACTGTACATACAGCAGAGACTTTTAATCTGCTGGTGTGGAGAGATAAGGGATTTCATATTAAATCTGGCCACAGATGGTATGTTTTGCAGACATTGACTATCCTTAAAGTAAACTGTTCTTTGAACCATTGAGTCTAGCGCTAATATGAATTGGTAAAGTGTTTATATGTGTATGTAGTGCAAGCAAATATAAACACTCTTTTGCAAAATGCCATCATGGGCTTGAATTATTGGACACTTTATTTACTCTCCAGATGGTGAGCATGCGCCGACTGCCTGGACCAAAGAACCCAGCAGAGATGACATACTATGCCCAGTTGAATGGAGCACCCATTGTTGGAACCAGCGCTGCCAAGACCCTCAGCAGTCTGGACTCCCAAACCATGGCTCTGACACTGGGATACTTTGTACAAGTGCAGGCTGAACGTAAGCTTGTTGTCCTACTGAACAATATTATAAATTAATAGAATAAATGTCTGTATCATTTTTCCAAAAGACCAGGCAAAACAGGTGCTGGAGACAGAGGGCAAATTAAAGGTTTTGTTTACCCAGCATGAGACCTGAATCAGAAAACCGAAGCAACAGATAAGCACACTTGTATAAAATGACAAAGGGACAGAAGAGGGAAACATTTGTACATTTTCTGGCCAGATAATAGATGCAAAAAGAAAGGATGGGAAACAAACACGACACTATACAAAGTAGATGGATAACAATAACATTAACTGAGGATAGTTTTTCAGTTTAATCAACATTATTACTGTGCTCTATTCAAGTTAATAAGCAAATTCATACAGAAAAAAGCATTAAATTACAAACCCTATTGATCAAATGAGCTTTAGAATGTATTCAAAATTACAAATTGAAAATGGAATAATAGGTTGAGGAAATTGCTGTTGAGTATGTTTGTGGCTAATATCTGTTGGTTGTAATGGCTTTGACAGAATGTTCACTCTTGCAGCAGGTTGTTCATATTGTCGCTGCTGAAGAGGACAGAGTGTTCCCTCTCACCTTTTCTTCATCACATTTCCCCAGAATCTATAATTAACGAACTGGAATGATACCAACAACCATTAGCGCCTTCACAGCTCCTCCTCACACTGCTCAAGCAGGGAACTGAATGTGATGTGCTCAGAAAACTCATTTTGAACTAGAAATGAGCTGCACTGGTCCTTCAAATGAACACACATTCTTTGGCAACCTGTTCTGTGATAGAGAAGTGCAAAGAAATAGGTTATTCGAGTGTAAAAACTTTTGGTACAAGCTGGTTTTCTGAATTTAGATTTTAGCCTATAAAGGGTTTATTATTCTCTATGTGATGCAGTTTCTATGATATTATTTATTTGAATAGTTTAATATTTTGGGAAACAGTTACTTTCTTTCTTACTCCTAGTTAGATAAGATGGATAACATCACTCTTGAACACTAAATGTGACCCTGCCAGAAGATGGTAAGAACTTCAGCTGAAGGAAATAGGAGAAACAGTTAGAGGCTACTGAGTTTAAAAAAAATGTGATGAAATATGTTTGTACCCAAGAAACTTTTGGATGAGTTTGCAGCATTTCTTTTTATCTCTAAGTGGAATCTGCTGTCTGTCTTTTAGGCTCCAGGTACAACCAGGCTGACACACAATCAGATAATCAGTTTTGTAACCCAGGGCAAAGTTAAAGTTTACAATGAGTGTATCTCATCTGGATTTTGACAGATGGGTGATAAGCAGACAGGGTTCAGAGGAATTAAGCACATGCTCTTAATCTTATTCAAACTGTAAAAAATAGGAGGACATGCTCCCCCCTCCACCAGTGGAAATTACACCCTTGTTTGTTGATATAATTATGTAGATATGAAGTATTAATTAGTGAGCTTTATAGGGAAGGTGGATCTTACTCAACCATTGTCAGGAGCCAGGTCAGCTGTTGTCTCCTGTTCCCAGATCATGCTACGCCACGCTAAATGACTGCTTACACTGGCTTTATACACAACATTAAAAGACATGAGTGGTTTCATTCTTTACATCTAACTCTGTGTAGGAAAGCACATATTTGTTGAACAGGTCTGTAGAGTGTGAACGAGAGCTGTAGATCATGAACTCTGCCTGTGTTGTCCCTGCAGATGACAAGGCTAGAGGGTAACTAACCGGCTAAACTGCTGAAAAAATCATTGAACGGATGAAATACTGATGAATAATTTTCTTACGTTTGTAGCTGTGGTTAAGACGCCGCCCGACAACCTTTGGATCATGGCTGTTCTCACGCCACTCTTCCTGTTGATGGTGGTGATCGGCATGGTGGCGTTCATTCTGTGTAAAAGGAACAGGGTCATCTTCAAAACTGGGGCCTTCAGGACTTTCAAAACCCGCTCCAAGGTAAGACTGTCGATCTCCATTATCCAACTTAATCCATTTCTCCTTCCTCTGTTCCCCGCCTTTCATGTTCCTAACTATCTTCTTTTTCTTTTTCTATTCTCCCTCTTCTTCTTCTTTCTTTTTTACTAATACAAAACAACTTTTGCTTCTCTCTTAGGAAGTTAATACTTAGTGCTTACTGCTTCACGTTTCAGAGTCCAAAAAACCTATTTTAACAGTGAAATTCAGCAAAGATTACATAAGTCAGTTCTGGATGAGTGACACATTGCACAGCATATGGATTGTGTTAACTTGTTCCTTTAGGTCAGAAAAATTTAACCCCATATGAGCAGACATTACTCGTTGGTCTTCTCACTACCACGTAGCCTATGGCAACTGCTAATCATGCATACTGGGAAGACTAACAGGCCGGGAAGAAGTGGGCAGGGCTCAGTCTACTGGAAGTCAACCTTGGGGTCATGTTGGCCCTTTCACAATAATAGCGTTCACTCAGCATCAGCTCTTTTGAGGTTAAATAAAAATCAGTCCTTTCAAATGAGCATGTTTATAATAGATTGATAGCAGCTGGTTTGATCAGGTCAGATTGGTTTTCTGGACACAGTGCAGTGCAGTGCATGGCGCCAAGGCGACAGCTGCTTGAGTCACTGCAGTCAGTGAAGTGGTAAACAAGCAGTAAGCTGGCCAACCTCATTTGTTAAAAGAGGCTCTTGATGTGGCTCAGCTTTGTTCAGAATTCCATGATCTAAATTTGTATTTCACGTTTTGATATCATGATTAGACTTTCACTGCAGTGACGATTCGTGTCACTGGCAGTGCATGCGTTGAAAAACTGGCCCGTTACACACGTGCTGATATTAGGTCTTATTCAGGTCATGCTGTTCACACCAACTTTTGATACCCGGCAAAGGAATCTCCCTAATGTTATGAATAAACCAATGCACACAGCGTGTCTGTCTCCACATCAAAGGAGATTTAAAGCTTTGACCATCAGTGGAATGTTCTCTCCTTCAATAAGCAGCAGTGGGAAAAACTATCTAATAAACTGTAGGTTTATATACAAATAAACGTCCTGGTTTAGCAAACAATTAAGCTTTTGTAAGCTGAAATTGAAATGGAATCATATTGTTACAAGAAAAACTGAAAGTGAAGCAGTAAGATGTTTTGATGCCACAGTAACAGTGTAATCTGGGGTAACTAAATTTAGCATTGGACCCAGTTTTCTAATCTGAACAAACCCAAATATGTAAACATGACAAGCTAATATAAAGTTACTTGTATTACCTGGAAGCATTGTAATATAAACACTTTGCAAACAGTTCATTTGTATTGTCAATTAACTGTGTCAAACTTGCACCAGAGCAACATACATGTGATTTTCGTGGCATCTTAAATTTGTAGTTTTGACATCATTTATGTCAATCATTATACTGTAACACTGTACTCACCAAAATGAGGAAATCTGGGAACAAAGTCTGACGGGTTAAGACATTAGGTGATAGGAGTTATAAACAGGCAACAATGGTTGAGCTGGATAATCTAAATTTCAGTGAAGTAAAACCAGAGATAAATTTCTTATTCCTAATTCCCAATTCCTAATTCTGGTACTGCCATTTTGTGCTGGTGATGTTGTTTGAAGGCAAAGTGGTGTAACTTATGGTTTGGCCTATGTGCATCTTCAAACATGGAGCAGTCACATTGTCTATGTGTCTGCAGTCATTCATCCACACCTTAAAAAAATTGGGGGAAAATTCTTTGATAAAAGTACAGAATATACAGTATGCACAAAATGCAGACTAATGATTTTTTAAGGACCAGATTAAAAAAAATAATAACTTCAGCCTTAAAACCTTTTTAAACCTGTCTGACTGTCTGTCTGCTGATGGATTTTGCACAGGAGTAATTCTGTTTTTGCATGCCATGATTTTTCCAATGTATTTGGTGAATACAGTGTTATTTACAGGGAAAGGAGTGATGGCCAATCTATGAAAATTAGATATAACATTTCCTATCCTATCCTATCCTATCCTATGCTATCCTATCCTACCCACTCCAATCCTATTTTGTCTTTTCCTGGTTTTTCTTTTATCATACTAACCCCTCCCTGATCTTGTCCCTTTGAATCTCTCCCTCTGTAGACCTCATATCGAAGGGAGGGCAGTTACCACCACCAGGTATTCACTAAGACACTGGTTGGGTGGATTATTTACCTGCTGATTGATTGAATTAATGTATTAATGAATGAATGAGCTCCTGCTGTGTTTGCTGATCGTGACTGACTGCGTTGATCAACTTGCATACAAACTGCCTTGTTGGCTGCTTATTTCTGTATGCGCTTCCTGTCGCTGTTGCTGGGTAAATTTTTGCATGTAGCCACTGTGCTGTGGACATGACTTACTCCACCGTCTTCATTGGCTTAGAGGGATCAATAAAAGAAAAGGAGGGGGCAGTAGGGAAAGGTAAAAACGCTAGAATGGGAGGAAATTCATAAGCACGTTCCTTTAGACTTTAATTGCTTTGGAATGAGGCAGAATTAATAAGGAGAGGCCAGCTTGTAAAAACAGGCAAATGAGCTCGATTCTGCCGGCCAGAAGAAGCCACTTCTAACCGGGGCTATAAACATGAATAGCGGAAAGAAAGCTCAACACCTGTGAACCAAACCAATCTATTTTTATTTTGCAGCATCCATAAAAAGAGACTCAAGCTCGTGTCATCAGCCTAGAAAGCCTCTCTGCCAGTTCCTTTTCCCTCTCAAAGCCAGCCGTTTTATTCCCTCAGATGAAGCCCCTCTCATCCTTCAGTAGCTCAACAGGAACCCTACACAGACCTCAAGCCCAGATATTTTTTATGTGAGGCTCTCCATTGGATTATGGTAGCTACTTTATTCATGGCTGGACCCAAAAAAGAGCAGCAATGGCCACTGACGATAAATAGAAAATGCTTTCAGTTACAAAGTACCATGCAGAGGCTGTTACTGGAGCTTTAGTGGGGCTGATTTAGGGGTTATTTTTATTTACCTCATCCCTCAAGAGGCAAAGTGAGGCGTGTGAAGGATGGAGAGACGGATGAGGGGCGCAGGTCATTTTTGGCTGTTAATGGAGCTGGAGTAACACCACGGCAGGGCAGGGTGAAAACGCAAAATGTACATTCATGATGTGTATTTGTTTCCCCCATTTCACTGTATCTCCTTTTAGTGTGGCATTACATTAACATTCTAATGTATGAGCTCCAAGGTTTTGTTTGCCTTTGCAATCATCTGTAAACATTTAATATTGCTTATGTTGTGTGTTGCGACTGAGTGCATCAAATATTAAAGTGTCCTGAAATGAGATTTTATAGGCAAATAGTGCTGTGAGGCTTCAGTCACTGTTCTTATCTACAGTGGTGTTTACCCTCTTTTAATGCTAAGCAGTGGCATGCATGAGTAAATGAGATAAATATTTGAAACAGGGATTTAGTTTGGGAAGAGCTTGTGGCAAGAGGGCAAACTGGATATTAATACTTCTGGTAGTTTAGAACATAAATTACATTTTTTTTTTTAAGACAGACATAATACAAAAACTTGTGCCCACATGTACATTGAAATAATTACAAGACCTGTACTCGGTCCTGCTATCACTAGTGACCTTAAAGTTATTGCCTTTTTAAGATATTAAACACTGAGAGTGACAAAAGGAAATGGGTCAAAACAGGCCACTGGCTGAACCCAAAGTGCAGATGTTGCAATTTCATGGTCAAAACAACAGATCAGAAAACCTAAAGGTGATTTCAATGTAAGAGATATGAGTTACATTGGTTTTAGTTCTTTTTGTTTTGCTCATCAGTGTTTCCTTGCTGAGCTGCAGTGGTAGAAAAATAAAACAATTCATGCTGTAAGGAACATGATGTTGAAGATACACACTTGATCTGATTCCCTTGTCTTTATGGCTTCGGCCTGTTTAAGAATACATTTTTGCACAGAATGAGTACAACAAACTTTGTCCCCATTTTCATTTATACTAATTATGCACAGGAAACAATAAACTTGATGTCTATGGCTATAGGTGTGAAAAAGCATGCTTTGCACCATGCTCAGCAACACAAGGACGTGGGTGTGATCAGAATCAGGAAGGACACTGAAACATGCTCTAAATCTCAGGACTAGATAAAATATCTATTCACACAGGAATCTTGATTCTTATACGTTGCAATTCAGAATTGGTTTGCTACATATTAATTGATAATGTGATGTATGTAATGTAATGTAATGTCAGAGACTAACTTTAAAGGAGCAGGGGGGCAATCAACTGTGACAAACATGTTGATGTCAAACACAGACTGTAACTTTGAACAACTTTAACCAACCACAGGGTTAAGAAAATGACTCTGCGCTCAGTCTGCTTCCCCCCTTAAAAACCCTGCGCTCAGCATCTTGTACAAGCACAGAGGCTTCTCTCCACTGCCGGAGACATAATGTTTATACAACACAGAGGAGCACTCCCCCTCCCTATTTTAGTCTCATCCAGGCAGGAGACTTCAAGACACTGTCAAATTAATTAAGTTATATATCATGGCGTATTTCAGAGGAGTAAGGAAACTAGTGAATGGTCTGGCACACAGTATACTGGAGCAAGAGGCAGAAAATAATTCCTTTGTATGTATTTATTTGATTAAAAAAACATTTTTGAATGGACTTGT
>JAPZDZ010000023.1:3602117-3615951 GCA_029783805.1 Acanthurus tennentii | reverse complement strand
ATTTAGAAGATTTAAGTTTTAAACTCTGAAAGACTTTTGCAGGTCTGCGTATGTGTGTGTGTGTGTGTGTGTGTGTGCTGAAAGCATGTGTGTACACAATCTTGAGGCCATAACGAAAGTGTTCACAGAAATTAGATGAGGGGGTCCCTGTTTGTCCTTGATGCCTAATTTCCACAGAAAGTGGTCAATTAGTTCCAAAAGTGTATCAGGTGGATTTAGAAATATGATAATACATGCAGCAAAACGGATGAGTTTGCTTAGGGAAGACGCTAAGCAATTTACAGCTGCACAGCTATTGTAGCTTGTGTAAGCTTGGAGTGCCTGAGGCCCTTTACTGTACAGAGGTAATAAAGGACAGTCGGTACGTGATCCAGGGAAGGCTGTGAAGTTACTTCAGCATCTTGAACACACACACACATTTATACTCACATGTGGGCACTGGTAAGGATTTAAATGGCTCTTCAAGGACCTAAATGTTCCCACCAAACTTTAAAAACATTAGTGTCTGATGACTAGACTGCAACAGACACCTCAGGGAGATTATCATCAAAAAATTGAATGGAATGAATTGTATCTGTGTCGGTCCTCAGGTTCAAGGCCAGCTGCTGAATGATTTAGTAAAAAACGGAAAAGGGAACTGGGAACCTTAACTTTATTAAGGGTTCTGCTAAAAGCTGAGCTCCCTTAAAAAGTGTTTACAAGCACAAGAATATCAGTTCAAAAATGTAAAACCATACAATCATTCCAAGCCTAAGGTGCATCTATAAGACCGTGGTTTGTTTTCAGCTTTAAACAACTGAAATTATGTGTGGTGCTGCATAGATTATGATGTATGAATGTAAGCAGAAGTAGGAGGAGAAAGTAACATTTGTCTGTGGTGAATGATTTGACCTAAAGTCTGCAGCCATGCCAGCACCTCTGTGAGGTTGTACCAGGAGACAGTCATGCTGTAAGCTAAATGCTAACGTTAGAATACTAACTTGCTCACAATATTTGCATGATTATGTTCAGCTGCAATATTGTTTAACATGTTCACCAACTTAGTTAAGTGTGTTTTCTGCAAGCTAACGTGTGCTTATTAGTAGTAAACTCAAGCAAATATAAGGCTTATGAGAACGTCAGTGTTAGTTTTGCAATTATTTGGTCATAAACAAAGGGACATTTTTCACCTGATAATGGCTATAGACGAAATATTGGGGAATAAACAAAATCAATAAAATTCATTATTTCATTGTTATCTCTTCAACACCACCTCTTTTACTCCGATGCACCCAGTTCACATTTCACTCAAAACCCCAAATATCAAATCCATGGAGATGTGAGGAAAAAGTCAAAGGATGCCCAAAGTGATTATAATTCATTCTCTAGGAAGCCTGAATGCTTGTAAATTGTGGAATTATGGAAAACCATGAAGGCAAAGGTGAAATATTTCATTGTATAAGTGGCAAACCTGACCTGCAGGTGGCACAATATCAAATCTTAGATGATCACCACAGTCACTGTGATTTACTCTTCTGGCAAGATGGGAATCTGTGAGAAGTTCATGGCAATTCATCACATAGTGTTGTCAGTCTGGTCCAATGTAGTGGGGCAACTGGCCAACAGACATGTTAATAGGCACTGTCTTACCTGCAGCCGCTCAGAAAATGCAGGGAAGACCTGGAAAAAAATCCAAACAATGTAAATTAACAGTTTCTTTTTTAATGTGATGTTAAAATGGCTGGGCTCCGTTGCTCTGAGGTAGGAGCACTGATCTCATTAACAAGGGGTTGTGAGATCAGATCTTGTTGGGACCTTGAACTATTCTAAGCAATTACATTCAGTATGTTTAGAAATCTGAGGCAAACTAATAAGAAAACAACCTCAGATCACACTCACACTCCCACCACAAATGATGCATATAATGACAAAAATGTTTCACCAGTATGTGGCTGTGCAGCAACACGAATAATTGTCATGTTGAGTGAGATATATCAGAACTCATCCCTGTGGTTGTCGCATCTTCTGATATATCCATTAACTAACAACATAAATATTCAATGTTGTTAGCTAATCAATAAACCTGTAACCAAATTGTATTTTTTTAGTTACAGAGTGGTTTGTCAGTTGGCCCATTAGGATTTTCTTGGCTAAACAAAGATGATTTTGCAGGGTGTATTTCTATCAGGCTTGAGGTAAAGTTGATCATTATAGTGCAGGTTTGGTCTCTTTTCAACAATAAGCTGACACGTCCAGTTCATTAGCCAACACAACAGCAGGAGCAAAGCAAACACATGCCACCAACTTCTGCCACTACAAGCAACATTACCTGTAGGCAATGCTGGGCACTCACAATTGTCCTTTAATCAAGGTGAAGGACTGCCAACTAACAGCCATGTGAGACTATAATGGCCAACCGCGAGAAGGGCAACAGCTGGTGTAACAGCGAGACAAGGCTAAACTCTGCTTGCAGCTCCTATAAGCTGCAGTGTTCCGTACAGAAGACAATTTAATAGTGAATAAAGTAACAGCATCCTGAGAACTGTTCTCCTTCACATTAATATGGGTCATGTCACCATTAGAACATGTGGGTTGAATCTCCCCGAAACAGGAATGTGCTCAGCAATTTTCATAGCAATTCACCTACTAAGTGTCAAATGGAAAAGGTTCATCCTGTGAGGAGAACAAATGTACTTAGGTATTTTATGACCATCTGTTCATTCCAGATTTTTAAAGATTTATCTTAGGTTGGAGTAAAAACATTAATGGTGGCACTATTGGCAAGATCAGGGAGTCACCAGAAACATGAGGGGATATCGTCCCCAGACCATAAACAGAAACAGTGAATTCAAACTTGAAACAGACATCAGCTCTATGTGTTAAAGGCTGGTGAAGAGAAAATTTTGATCTGATACCAAGAGTGACAGGTCACCAACGATCATCAGTCACACTATGGAGACTCTGACTTACTATACTATGTTCAATTTAAGTTGATAGGCTCAGACTAAAATGTGTGCAGATGTGACCCATAGACAAATTTCGGTATTACATAATGTATCATAATGACATGGAAAAAAAAGATTGCTAACAGGATAAATATGGGGTAAATATCTCAGCAAGATGTGTGAAAAAATGTTTGTCTTTCCTGCAGCTTGGGATTCAACCCAACTGCCAGACAAGAGTATCTATATTGGACAATTCTACAAAACTTAAGCTGTTTTGATAAATTCTTAAATATCTATGCACAGGAACTATAAAATGGTTAATGGTACTAAAATAACAACCTTTTTTGTTTGGACAGGATTGGAACTCAGGTCTGCTTAAAATGGAGACATAAATGGTACACTTCTTCCTGCACTGGCACTGAACATTTTTTTGGATGCACTATAAATTGAAAAGAGTACTTTTGTCCAATGTGGATGAAAGTTGTTGGGATATTGTGTTTGGGATTTCCCTCACCAGATGGTGTTTGTCAGGCAGAATGAAAAAGTACCTGAAAAACTCCAGTCAGCAAAAAATCCCATTAAACTTAACCTCAAAAGTTTTTGAACTCTAACACTGTAGTGTACATTTGCAGTAATATTAAGAACACACTGATAACTTACAAGCCATTTACATTTTCTGAATGCAGTAATTTAGGCCATTTTGAGACACAGTAACTGTGAACTAGAGGGCATTTGTTGGCACACTAACCCCACAGTACTTCTGCCAAAACAGCTGCCATCTAGCTCTTACCGCCTATTTTCAGTTTGTTTCTAACAGGGGATGAAGGAGGAAATGCCAACTTGAGGAAAGTGTTCTTCCCCTCTCATAGCTTGCTGACCCAGTCCTTTTTGAAATGATCTTCAAGCATCGCTCTCTACAATCTGCCCCCCTTGAGATGATACTTCTTCAAAATTTGTGTGTTCAAGAGATCCTGGCCATAAAGTCAGGAAATAATAAAGGTGACATCCATAAAAGTTTACTCCTGTCAGTAATGCACAATAATCCCCAAAAAGATAAGCAAAGTTTGTTGTTTGATGAAAACATACAAATAACAAAATTAGAACACAATCTAATTCTGATATCAACAACTAGTCAGAGACAAACCAAAAACAATGTCTTAATTTGTAGTCTCCTCTGTTTCTTTCTGTTTTTGCTGGAGGTAATTTTTCACTCTATCCTGCAATAACCCCGGCCAGATTGGGAGCTTTTCTTCCAACAATGAATTTTGAAACCATTAATTGAACTAAGGCAAACATTTTGTGAATCCCATAAACCAGTTATAATGCTGCCAACAACCAAATATTTACATGTATTCTTGAAAATGAATATAGATTTAAAAATCATGATTGAACAGAAAGAACACGGCCTGTGAGTAAAGTTTAGGTAAGACTTCAATGTGAATGGCTCATATGAATATTTCAGAATATGTGTAAGAAAGAAAGAGAAAAGGTCCTGCAATTGCATTTCATTCCATCTGCACAAACTAAGTAACACTCTTCCTCACAGACAAACTCACAGCCAAAAGAACTCCAGATATACACACCATCAGCTGAACAGCATCATTTTACCATTTTTAGTCGGTCATGCTGTTTTTTCAAGTGGCCTAAAGATATAAAGTACATCAACAGCAGATTTGTACTAATGTTGAAAAGATTTTCTTTTTCTTCATTGTGATTTTGTTTTTACATCAGTTTGAATAAGGAATAAAAAAATCAGCTGATTGGCTGCCAGGTGAAACAGAAATGGCATCCTCACACTTACCTCCTGATAAGCTCAGAGCAGTGCTTTTTGCTGCTACAGCTCCACCACAAAATCTTACTTCATGTCCACAATGGTTATGGATTTAATGTTAATGAATGAATTTAAAGGGAAATTAGATCTCAGAGCTAAATCCTTGCTGCCAGGTCTTTGAAAGCTCCTCAAAATCTAACTGTGCAACTGTTTGCTGTTGACTAATCTGTTGGCTTATTAATGTGTGGTGCTACAGTGGTATCAGTCAAACTAAGCACATTTTTTACATGACAGTGACAGCTGCATTGTATGGGGTGACTGAAGCTGGCTATCAATCTCTCTAAAAGATGAACTTCAACTGTGTGAATGTTATTCAGTCTAAAAAAATGCAATAACAAATTGCAGTTCATTATTTCCTGCACTGTGTTTAGATAAAAAGTGTCACTTAAAATAAAAATGTGGAACCCATAAGAGTCAAGAATCATGCAGAGCCCTCAGCCCAGCTGGCCTGAGATCAGAGTGTGCTCTATGGTCTCTGAAGGTTCCCTGTCCTTTGGTGGCCTGCTGCTCACAGTGCAAACATGAGAAATTAAAGGCGTCCTGTTGAGTTTCTGACCTCTAGAAGTGCTATGGAGCAGTGTTTTTTTTCTGAGGTGGTTCCTGTATGTGCAGTGGGAATAAAGAGCCCTGCCAAGGCTTTCAAACATTTACTTACTGGAACTTACTGGAAAGCCTCTGACTCACTGGGTAGTATTTAATAGTATTTGATAAGATTAAAGACATAGATGGCTGAGGTCCAGGGCATGCTGCAAATACAAAACAAACAAAAAACACAAACAAACAAACCAAAAAGAGTTATCTATTGGATTTTTGTACCAGTTTTATAGCATACTAGACTGCATAAAACACTTAAATAAAATAAACTTTAAGACCAACATGAATTATCTATGAATTTTTACTTCATGGCTCCCTGTGCTTTTCCTATTCATAATAACACCAAACATCTCAAATTTATGTGTGCAAAGCAGCAAATTGCAGCATCTCAGCATTCTGTTCAAACTGATAACTTTTCCTACCTTGTTGTTTAGCCTCACTTGATGCATACAGTATGTTTTTTTTTTTTTGAAAAATACTAAATTGAATAGATGTCAGAATATCTCATTAGATCAGTTACCAGGTGTGAGGCATATTTTTTTTAAACTTTAGCATGGGTTTAAGAAGGGTAAGCTTGAAATAAAAAAGAGGAATAGAAGCTCTGAAAGAGAAGAAAAAGAAAAAAAGGATCAAAGGAAGCAAAAGAACATTTTTATGTGCTTTGATTCATCTGACTGACTTTCTGTTATGATGTGAAGTTTCACCAAAGCCACTGAATAAAAAAGTCAAAGCAATATTCCGGACATGGCTGTGCTGTATTCAAAGTTCTATTCAGAGTGGAGCAGCAGGCTCAGTGATACTCAGTCCTGAAAAAGAAAATGACACAGTGGAGAAGCTAACGATAATGACATTTGTCAATGAGGTGATGCAATTTTTGCAGAAAGATGGCACATGTGCCAGTCAGCCAGGCCAGACAGGTTTTGTGCTAACAAGGCTTTCGCTAGTGCCTGCCAGAGTCATGGAGGTGCTAATGGGGGAGTCTTATTCCAGAGTGTAGCTTCTCCAAAATGTCATTCCATCCACAATAATGTGCACAGAGATGAAGTCTGGTCTTATATCCAACCATGATTTCTCATTCAGAATTTTTTGTTGTTGCTATTTTTCTGTCTCTCTTACTTTAATTATGTTCCTCTGCATCTCATTTTATTCACGCTATCTGAGTAAATCAGTGGATGGCAAGGTAAATCAGTTGTTGATGGTCAATCTGTCCACTACCTCTGTAAAGATTAAACTGGTTCACCATAAAATTTTGTAGAGACATTAACGGTGCCTGGTGAATTAATATTTCTGACTCTGGTGGTTCTCTGATATGTCCTCTAGCACTGCTGCAAGGAAGACATTTGTTTTTTTTAATTAAAATGTTCAATAACAACTGGATGGCCTGCTTGTTTGTTAAAGATATTCATGTCATGTAGGTATCAACATCATAGAGCTGTACTGAGGCACAGTGGTGCTCCAGTTACATGCTAATATGCTTACAGGGACAGTTCTATCATGCTCATGTTTGGCAGATCACTATGTTAGCCATCTTAGTTTAGCATTTTAGCAAGCTAATATGTAAACCTCGGACTGATAAAAAAGACATTTGGTATTTAGTTTAAACCAAGAATTGGACCAAAATACCACTAATTAGCTACAAACGCCAACTACATGGTGGCGCGATATGATGAGAAAAATGTTCAGTGTTAGGACTGATCTGTCGTATGCATAAACAGTCATGATCATCCCTCTGTGTAGTGGAGTTATTTTAGTCTTGACAAAAGTGGAGGACATATAGATCACTGGACAACCAACACTGCCATCTATATGGCAGGTGCTCATAAGCAGCACTGGAATAAAACTGTGAGGCAAAACAAGGAAGAGGTTGAGAAAGAGGAAAAAGAGAAAAGTTAAAACAGAGAATCGCATATGGTCAGAATACATTAAATAAAAAAGATTAGCTGGAGGTAAAGAGACATTAGACAGAACACAAAGAGGCCAATCACCTGCTCCTTTTTCAGTGTCAACTCCATTATTCCATCCTTTGGAGGATATACAGGGCTGTTACTCTTTCAAGAATTAATGATGCTGAACTACATGCAAAACACTGCTCCTTCTCCTCATGAGAACTGGAAGCTGGGTGATTAATTCCCCCATCCCCTCTCAACATTTATTCCGGTGCTATAAAATGACTCAATCGTGTTGAATTTTGCTCCTGGCAGTCCTTAATTGGTGAGAGAAGATTTGGACTACCTGAAGTGTATCAGGCTCCATAAACACACGATGAACACAGCCTGGTGCCGCTGTACGCTGCTCTACAGGCAGTTACTTCAATTCAGTTCTCTGTCACTCCACTGAATCTGAATCTGAATCTCTTTGCTTTCAGTCTTTTGCCTGTCTCATTCTGAGGGCCTCCACCAACACAGCCCTCCCCCACCCCCGACGCTGCCTAACCCCATCTATAGCTTGTTAAATTTGATTGACAGAACCAGATATATGTGGTGAGTGTCAGGGCAGCGAGGATTTGGAAATGGAACAGAGATGTCCATGCATGGGGACTGCATGAAAGTAATATCCATATTCGCCCTTTCACACTGTTATATCTTCACCAATCTGTGATGAATGATTCATGCAGCTTCAGGAAGGCTGAGTGCCTTTAGCTAATGCTTCATTCGTTAAAATAATTTTAAATAATCAAAGCAGACTAACACGACTGACACTTTGTAATTGATGTTCGGTCCTCATAATTTACTGGCAGACACGCCGTTGCAAGACCATCAAAAGTCTCAGAGGGGTAACTTAAACTGGACCAGAGCTGCACTCCAGTGAGAGGAGCCAGTCAAGAGAAAAGAATGGGACTCTAAAGTCTTTTCAGTGAAACAGGTCGGTAAGTCACTGGTAAGTAATCAACTTCTGGGATTTCACAAGAATTCAATCTTATTTGCATCTGCAATTTATATCTAACTCATTTTCTTCTAATTTGATTTATAAAGCCATCGGTCACAACAAGGTGCAGCAACTGGAGTTAAACATACAGTGAAGCTTATCACTAGGGGGGACTTTGCTTTAAACACAGGTCAAATTAGATTTCATGCAGTTCTTTCTAACCTCTATAGACTAAATATATTTCTGTTTAAGTTGGTTTTGGCTCATGAATGCTAGTTTTCTTTATTGTACAGTTTAGAAAGGCACGATTAGGATCCCTTGATGTATTAGATGATTTAAAGTTGAAAGTTGTTGTGCTGGTAGCTAAGTAAGTTATACTAGAGTTTAGTTTTTAAAGTCTTATTTTTTTTTTTTGCCTTTTTTTAAATTGTTTTTTGGCCTTTATTGACAAGCTGACAAAGAGAGTGTAAAGAAAGTGAGCTGAGATATGAGATGCAAAAAGGTCCATAGTAAACATTGCATATATGTGTGTGTGCCTTCACCAATCAAATGCTGATGCGCCCCACTCCTGGCAGAGACCTTAGGATCAGAGGTATTACAGCACCACACAAATAAAATCAATTTTTCAGGATTATAAGAATGAACATAAGACTTGAATACTTACAGCTTTTGGTTGTTTTGATGGATTTAAGTTAAATGTTCATTCCTCTTGCGGTTTTTTGTCTCCAAAAACTCCAGATGGAGATATTTTGTTTTTAGCTGCTAAATACTTTGCTGTGTTCACTAGTTAATCTTCCTGCTTTCTTTGTAAGTCCTCAGTTTGATACTGGTGAGGTAGTACACAGAATGTACATCGGAGCTTTTTTGCTAAAAACTGATGTCTGTTGCTTTGCCAGAAAAATGAAGTTGATAAGTGTGGCAAAACCGAACCAGTAAAGCAGTATTGTAAAGTCAAAACAATGAGTGAAAAGATCTTAAAATACTCTGTGAATCTGAGGGGAACTGCAGAGTCGACTGATTATTCTCTGAGGATTTGTCTCTAAGAACATCATCTTCACACATAGTTATTTCATCCATTGCTAAAATATTGAACAGTGCAGCTTTGAGTTCTTTTTCATGGGATGCTTCATGATTTGTCTGCATGTTTATCATGCAAGAAAACTACTAAATGGCAGCAGAATGCTGTGTTTTACAACATAGTTGTGCATATGTGCACATTTGCAGACATACATATTTAATGTTTTGACACAGATGCACACACATGCTGTTCCAATTATGTTTGCTGATCAGGGCTGATTGCATCTGCTTGATGTTCTTTTATCTGTGCAGTGATGCAATCAGTGATCATTTGCAAAGCATGTTAGTGTGAGTGTGGTCATCTAGTGCGCGTGTGTGCATGTGAATGTGAATGTGCATGAGTGTGCTCTTCAGCCCACTGTCTTTGAGAAAAGCAGGATGACTTGACTGATGGATGTCTTCTGTCCAGAGTGGAGATGAGAGTTTGCTGCTCGGCCTTTAGGCCAAAGGGTTACAAATGTCATTTCAACTAACTTTATACAAGAGTGCCACTATACTTACACCTTTCTCAACTTTTAGTTTGTTTCCCCCTCAATTCAAGTTTGGCCAATTGGCTTTTAGAATTAGATACTGTGGATTTCATCAAGTGCTTTAACTTGATATATAGATCTCATTTATCTCTGATGACTTTCTGGCTCTGAGCTCTCCACTTTTAAATGGATAACGTAGAAAGCCTGTATCCTATATTAAAGTTGAGAAAGTCATTACAAAACTCAAGTTCAAAAAGCAAGTGGCTTGTCACACTTCTTTAAAAGATACCTGCAGTGATATGACTATGAGCTCCTGAGTGTGACTAGATTTTAGTTTTAGACATCATGGGTGAAGCACCAGAGATCAATGCTTGCTGTCCAATGAAAGTCGCATTTCAAAAAATTTTCATAAAACAAGAAAAACAGCTTTCATATAGGATGTACATATCAGTACAGAAATGCACTTACTAAAAAAAATGTTTTTCTTTTTCTTAAATGTGTCAGTAAACTTTGTCACATGAGCTAGTTTGCACAAAAACCTTCATCTAACTGGGTTAGATTCAGTAATTAACTGGACAAAGAGCAACCTTCACACTGAGCCAGTGGCCGCAGTGTTGGGCTCAGTTCTCTGAACGCAGGGCGCTGTTGTTGGTACTTAGACTAATGGCCTTAGAGCTGCCAGTTTGCAAACTTGTGACAGCTCAGTCTGTCACACAACTGTTTGGACCATGGCAGCAGTCAACCCAGTAGTTTCACTTTCACAGCTGACAGGGCTGGTTTGCCAACCTCTGCTTGCATGCCAGGAGGCATGAGCGTTGCTTAGTGACTGTTCCCCATCATCCCTGTGAAGGCCAGGATGGCTTGGGGGTCCCCACAACATCTGTTATCGGAAACACCAGTGGGTCGTGTAACCTCTTACGTCTCAGTATTCACAGACGCGTCCCTGTAGAGGTGGGAGAGGCCTGCCTGAAGGTGCTGCTGGTGAATGTGACCTCGGGAGGCTGACGCACCAAGCCTGCTTATGTGATCTTTGTATATAAATGCTTTAACCCTCTGAGACGGGGGCAGATGTTTACGTGAGCAACCCTGATTCTGATACCTTGTTTCTGTGATTACAACACATCCTCGAGGGCGGACACGACAGCATGTGTGCCATGAGAGGAAGGGCTATGTCTTTCTTTAGCTCCATTTTTCCTTTCTCTTCTAGAGAACATGAGTCCAGATGGGGATTTGTCATCCTATTAGCTCTAGACTGCAAATCAGCACCTAAGTGTTTAGAAAGATGTGTATCTTGATAACATTCCCCTGTTTTTGAGGGTCTCTGTCTCAGTGAATGAAGGATAATAGGGGCTCCTTATGGCTTGGTTCCACATGGGAAACAAGCTGATATGGGCTAAATTGTTTGACAATCTAAGCAGCAGGAGCTGAGTCTATCATTGCATGTTATTGGCAGAATAGTGTGGACTTTGACGTCGGTGCAAGAAAGGGAGTCTGGAACCACTGGCATGCCCAGATGACTCAATTTTTACACATTAGTTTCAGCAGGATTGTGAAAGCAGTTTCACACACTAGCGGAGATAATTTGTCTCAGTCATTGTTTGGTGGATTTCTTCAATCCAGTAGTTTATTCAAATCAAAAAACAAAGCCTATACTGGATTGTGAAACTGTCAGAGGTCAAAACTCAAGATTGATGCGAGGCAATAAAAGCTTATAAACACATCAAGTGGGGGTAGTGAGAAATCTGAAGTTGAAAAAGCACAAGCAGAAGTCAGAAAACACAAGTAATCAAGTCAGCCACGTAAAGTGTTTGCTCACGTAAAGTATTAGCCCTGAACATGAGACATGACTTAGCAATTCTGTATCGCTCATCTTTTCATACAAGTAACCAAGGGCCCTTTAAACACTCTACTGTATGAGAGGCTTCCTCTTTTATGATTATCTTTCAGGCACTCAAGTAAAATTAACATGTAGCAGTGGCACTTCCACCTCAGTAAAATGCCTCCTTCACTATTTATGGAAATATAAGACAAGCTGAGGAACAGTGAGCACTTAGTCTATACCATTCAGTACATTCAATTGATTTTCTTTACTTGAAATAGACACAAGGACCTAATGAAGTAAATGCCTTCTTTGAGCAGAATAAAAAGAGCTTTGTAAAATCATTAGATATTCTATGACACACCTGAGCACAATACTAAAGGCTTTTTTAGAGCCCTTATGGTCCATTAGAGGAAATGACTTCCACACTCTAAGATCAGTGCAATTTTCATATTTAATACACCCTTTTGGCTCCATGCTTCCTGCATGAGAGCCTTATTACCCTCATGAAAGTCTTATTTAAGCAGCCAAGTTGACTAAAGACAAATGCTTATGTTATTAGAGCTGCTGCAGCGCTTTGGAAAAATTCAAAAAGGAACGGCATTTTACATCTGTTTATTTAGACTTCTGTTTATATGTAGAAGAGTAAACATTGCATTAGAGGATACTACCCTGAGCCAGTTAGCTGAATGGAAATTTTGAATAAGATTTAACCCCTCATGACTAATTTTATGATGTTTAGAAGGACATACAAGAAGGTTTCAAACTAATTCTTAATGATATCCTCAGGCTAAAGAAAGTTGTATGTTTGAATGCAGGAATGTTATTGCCGTCCTAACAGGTTGTTTCTATTCTGAAAGGTTGCGGGGTTGTTTTTGACTCACCATCTCAGTCAAGGGTGCGCTTCAGACATCAGCCATCCGTGAGACAGTTTATAGTGCAGAGTCACTCCAGATGGGATCCATCACACAGAGACATCCAGGCTGATGCTGTTTTGTTTAACCATCTCCAGCCATGGGAACTGCTTTCAGTTAGCCAACACACAGGTTTGGCACACACACACACACACACACAAACACACCAATGAGCACACACATTTAAGTGGCATGTGGACAAAAAGCAATTAAAATGTGAGCAAATCAGTTTGGTACAAGCTTCTTTGACCGAGTTCTTTTCCATGAGGTTTTAGTATTACGCATTTACATACACAAACACACACACACACACACACTTGTTACCTAACCTGTTCAAATCCACCCACAGTTAAGCAGTTTTAAATATTTTTTATGTCTGTTTTTTGAACATGCCACGCATTGTTTGATTTATACAATAATCCACAATAACAAAAACACTCGGTCAAACGTGCATTTTGGCCTTATGGTTTTGAGTTGTAATCTTCTCCATATGGGTATTTTAAATAGGGTCACCTGCTTATCACAGGGCTGACATATAGAGACAAACAACCAATCACACTTACATACACACCTACACACAGTCAAACAATTAACCCCAACTACATATTTTTGGACTGTGGGAGGAAACCACAGGACCAACATCATCATGGGAAGAACATGCAAACTCTGCACAGAACAGCCCCAGTCTGCCAGAGGGTTCCAGCACAAAAGCTTCTTGCTGTGAAGTGACAGTACTTAACACTCTGACACTGTGCTGCCTGACAATGATTGTATTGTAGTTATTTAAATATACAAGGGTAGTTTAAGTTAATAAAGTTGTGCATATTTGTTATTCAAACAAAATAAAGGAGCGTAGCCAAACGGCATATCGAAACAAAATAAATTACAAAAAGAAAATGGATCAAAATATCATCTAACTTAAGCTTATTGCTTCAGCTGAGTCCCAGCAACACATTTAATATGAGACCTGCATTTCCATAATCCCCCACACTTTCCTCTGCACTATAATAAAACTTGAGGAGGTGGGAGAGTAAAAGGTGCAGTGATGAGGAGAGTGACAAATTTACTAAGTAGCTCTGGAGTACTTTAAGTTGCAAAGATACTTCAGCGACACCTATTGGCCAAAACACAGAGACTTCTGTTGTAAGTGCATGTCAGTGTTGTAGTAGACTTTACAAGCGAGTGTGTTAGGAGATGCTCAGAGGAAAGATGAGGGTGTGATACACCAGATGCCCATGTTGAAAAGTGGACTTTTAATCCACAAAGAAATAATCAAAAAGATTACAGCAGTTTATATTGGAGCATATGTTGATAAACTGAAGGGATTATTTGAATTAAAA
>JAPZDZ010000023.1:3516428-3526817 GCA_029783805.1 Acanthurus tennentii | reverse complement strand
ATTTTTGATAAAAGACGAAGATGATAAAAACACGATTTTAAAACACTATTAATCTGTTTGTCAAATTTAAAGTCTATCTTCTCTTGAACAAGTAATCAGAGTACAGCAGCAGCAAATATCTTTCAAGACTGGCTTGACAAAAACAAAAAACCCTTAAAACGGCCCATCAGCAAATCTCATTCAACAGTATCTTATGTTTACGATATCAATCAATTTATCAATATGTCCCTTATTCCCTTTTTCTTAGTACTATATGAGATAGAAACAAACTCAAAAGTATGTGATTACTTTGTTTTGTACAAAATGTGTTTATGTGATTACGTTTATGTATGAATACACAGACACTGACGCATTTTGTTTTATAAGCCTCTGAACTTGTTTAACTTTTTAAGATAAATGCTATTTAGTCTTAACTCAAAGTAAATTCTTTTGACCTCCAGAAGTTTTTTAAAAAATCCATAAATCTAAAATGACTGATATCCTTGTCTTCTGCATTTCTTTTTCAAACAAATGACATTAAAAAGTGCTTTTTTCCTGTAATCCTTTTAAAGTTGGGGCCTTAATTTCCTATAAACACAAGAAAGGATCAATGAACCCTCAAAATAATAAGCAGATTAAAGCTTTTGGTGTTTATCTCCTCCTGACTGGAACAGAGTCAGTGACTGTGGATGCTTCATTCTTGCTTAAACTGATGGAATCTGTAGTGAAAACACAACGATGCTGCCTTATTTGTATTTCACAGCCTGGTGGTGTCATTTTATCCATAATTTTAATTGCACAGCCTTTACGTGACAATTAGGGTTATTGTTGTAATGGATTAAACAACATTTGAAAAAAACAGGTAAAATGGATGGAAATTGAAGACAGCTCAGTGATTAAAAAGAGGATCTGGAGACGGTGAAAGCAGATACTGGCAGTAAAAAGACAGTGAAGGCCACGCATTTCTGAAGTTGTTATCATGAGGATATGTCACAAAATACAGTAAATCCCTAATCAGGTAGTGTAAACACTGGTGATCGGATACCCTAATTTATTCACTGAAACATAGCAGATTATGTGGATTAGCTGCTGATTCTCAGCAGCCTCTTGCGTCCAGGATGCTTAAACCAGGATTTGATCGTGTTTATCTTTGACTAAAAGAAACCAACGCACCATAATTTCTTTTGTTATGATAAAGATAATAAGAACAGGAGGATTGTATGTGTTCAGGAACCTCATTAAGCTGCGGAAGGAAAGTGAGGATGCAAGGACACACAAGTATTTAACAGAGCGGACGCTAATTAGCTTAAAACACACAAGCAAATTAGCATCAACTTTGCTAAATTTCTCTTTGTTGTTTGTAAAAGAAGAAACTTTTCTTTATGGGTTTCACAAAGTGACCATTTGATGCTCTTTTACTGCAAGCAACAACCAGTGATCCTGCAACAAATGCAACCACAAAACCCCAGGAGTTTGCTTTTGTCCAATTTACAGTGAAGTTGTCAGTTTGGAACAAATGCTGAGAGACAGCACAGTCAGCGTCTGCCTCACTGCTGTTCCCTCTCTCCCAGCATGCCTTCCGATCATTGCAGGAGTAAAGCGGGCTGTTTGAGAGTTAAAGAGCTTCTCTCACACACCCAAACACACAAACACATATACACACTTACACCCTTCACTGCCCCTTTTACTGATTATTGGACAGTAACATGGTTGGCATTTTATTCCTGAGTAGTTCTGCTGTGTTTTCACTGAGCACTCCGTCAGTGTGTGGTGGGAGGTTGATAATTGTGGGATTCATGGGGAGGCAGAACAGGAAGCAACACAACAGGGGCTCCAGATGATTCCTGGAAAACACTTTGGCTCCCTAAACATGTCATCCTGAACTTGAGAAACTTGTTTCTTTTGTTAATTAATAACTTAGTTTTGCTTTATTAGGCCAGAGACCATTGACTTCGTTAGTTTGTGTTGTGGGGGGGGGGGACATTTAAGGCCTGCCTTAACACCCAAAGGGACAGCTGCCAACACCACAGAAGTGTAGTTCTGTTAATCCCAGTTTGTGAAGAGAGTTAGAGGCGATGTCTTTCACACATGAGGGAGTTGATCACTGCGTAGTGGAAAGGTCCACACAGCCACAACATGAAAACCACTCACAAATCACAACCAATTGGATGTTAGCTAATGTATGCACTAAGCTTACACATACACACAGAGGAAATTTTAATTCAAAATATAATTTAAAAAAAAGTATTTTTCAAATGTCATCATCACTTTTCAATAAAATCCTACTTACAAACTCTGTTCATGCACAAATCCCTCACTTTTTTCACTTTTATGGTACTACAATATCCACACTAGAACTCTAATGTCAAAAGTGGTGTTTGAAGTGGTAAAATGCAGTAAGTCTCGCACAGCAGCTCTCAGGAAGTGAAAAATATGGAGATCTTGAAGCACCATCCTGACTAATAGTGATAAAATACACCAGAGTGGAGCCTTGTTAAGGCCGAGACGCTGCAGTTCACTTTTCAGCTGATACAAGTCAGGGTCATACATATTGACTTTCAATCCCTCAGGCCCAGGCCGTGAATAGGACCGTCCCTCAGGCAGCATGCTTTATTAAAAGACAGTTGGAGCAGTTTCTGAGGAAGAGGGTTTTTTTTTTTTCAAAATGGCACTTCCAGTTTTAGGATGACTGAACCCACAATAATCCAAGCAGCTGCCAAAGTAAAAAAAAAAGTTAAGTCCTGAAACTGGAGGAGGACGTGTGTTCAGAGATTCCTGTCTGGCATCCTGTTAGTTGAAGGGTTCTTCAGCATTTCAGTGTGGCTAAAATAACTTGGAAATTGTTCAGCTAAAAATTTGAATGTCCTTGCTTCAGTCCTGTTGCTCTCACAAAGTGGTTTATTATTATTGATCAGCAGCCGTTGATAAAGTTTCATGTGGACTCTTCTTGGAGTTTTTTTTTTTTTTTGGAGTCATGTTTTCACATGATTGTCCTTTTACACACAGCATGGCATTGATGTTGGGAAAATGTTCCTCCCAATGTATCAAGGGCAAAAATGAGTAATGGAAGTAATATTCAAATACTGCAATTACTAGAAAAATAAAAAAATAAAAAAACATAAAAACTGTCCCCCAGCAAAGATTTGTTTGTGTATGTATGAATACATTTTTTGTTCATGCAGTGGACATCAGGTGGTCGTCTGATCATGAAAATTTTTAAAATCAAACTGTCAGTGACACACATGCATTTGCATTTTTTAATTACAATATACAGCATGAGCTCAGCAAGGTCACTGCACCTGCAAGGTTTGACTTCACAAATGTAGAACATTTCATAATAACAACCAAGCAAAAAGAAATGAAAACATGAAAATGTTATGTTTTCTTGAATAGTATTTGTCGTATAACAGACCTTGTATTTGTTTATTCCTCTCCTCGTGGAAAGAGCCATCAACATGTATGATGTCAGAGTGGATCAGCTGGTCAGCCTGCAGTGTGTCCTGTGGGATGGGGATGAGATCCAGAGAGCGATATGTCAAACAGTATCCTGAGGACGGCTCACTCTGCCAGCTCCACACGGAGGAGACTGAGAAGTGTATCGTCAACGATGAATGCTGTGAGTCTGTCTTTATGTATGGCGTGTGTGCAAGTGTTTGCTAAGACTTGAAATTTTAAGTATAAATTTAACCAATCCTTTTTAAATTTACTGAATGAGTGATGTAGTCAAATCAACATGAGCTGAGCTCACCTCTGACAAAGGCAGCCATAACTCAATACATGCATATTATTAGTGTTTTTAAAGGACATTTCAGTCATCACTTTTTTGCTCCATCTGAAGATGGATCGGAGCTTTGTTAAAGTCTTTGTCTTATAATTTGAGGTTTCATATGTTAAAAATTGTAAGATTCATTCTCTGTACATTATGGAGGTAGATAACAGTGATAATAATGCACGTTCTCTATTCCAGCCAACTGACTGACTTTTAGTCTTAACTTTATCTCTTTGTGGTTCAACACAGCAAATAACTAAATATATCAGACGTTTACATCATGTTTTTGTATTTCCATGCCAGCACCCAGCAGCTGTGTGGTGACTGAGTGGGGTGAGTGGGACCCCTGCAGCGTCACTTGTGGTTTAGGTATGAGAAGACGTGAGCGCATGGTGAAGATGCCACCTATAGACGGATCGATGTGTAAAACTGAGGTGGCTGAAGTGGAGAAATGCATGATGCCAGATTGTGGTAAGTTATATTTTTGAGGGCCTCAAAAAGAATTCAACAGTCATATCAGCACTTTCTTACATGAGTATTTCCTTGCAAATTTACACAAGTTTAATTCAGTTCAATAATAAAAAAAAGCAAACTGAGACTAAAATTTTATTTCCCTGAGGAGAAATTTCTAGAGGCTGTGCATGAGTAAGAATCACGTTAGAACAATTATCATTAATATTTCACAAGCTTTATATTGTAAAGCACAGTAATTTGAAACATTTTAACTAACTTTAACTAACACTAACTTGTGCATGTGTGTGTGTTTGTTCACTTGTGCTTGTGTGTGTCTGCAGATACTGTCCCTTGCATGCTGTCACCCTGGTCTGAATGGAGTGAGTGCAGTGTGACATGTGGACGGGGCGTACGGAAACGTCAGAGGATGTTGAAGTCCGATCCTGCAGAGTGCACCGAGGAGCTGGAGCAGACAGAGAAGTGTATGCTGCCCGAGTGCCGTAAGTGTCCGAAGTAAAAAAACTAGTTCTCTGCATTTCTTATCTTTTAGACAAGTGATTGTGAATCTGATTTTAACCACCTTGTTCTTAGTAGTTTTGACCAATATTTATTAAAGTTTATGTAGTTAGGATGTAGTAAGTTAGGTTTCAGAGAAGTGAACAATGGGAACTGGCACTAGCCTCTTCATATGTGATGACACACTGTAGATTTTTCCATATTTGACATTTTGTCTAAAAATCTTAACAGAAGTAAAAATTATATTTTTCTAATTTCTAGTTTGTTTTTATAAAAAAAAAGATACTCCCTGGGATTCAGTCGTTAAATTTAATGTTGCATTTCATATTTATTAATTTATGAATATAACCTGTTCAAATGGATTCAGTATAAAATGTTGATGTTTCCCCAGATCCCCACAATTATTCTAAAAAAAAAAAGTTAATATTACTAAAAGGAGCAAAGGTGAAAATGACAAATTTGTGTAAAAATAAACATAATTTACTTTTATCAAAACAACCAGTGTAAGCTGGGTGAAAACAAGGGCCCAGCTACACTTATCAGCCATATATCATTTGCCCTTTGCATTTTCGCAGTCATCTCCATAATCAGTGACGTAGATCCATTTTTCATATCAACACTGCATTCAGTAAATTTTTTGTAATCCCCTTTCATTTTCCTCTGATCATGTTTATGTGTGGAGCCTTTTGTTCCAGAGCTGGTAACTTGTAAATAGTTATCAGTTGCCTTTGAACAGGCCTCAAAATTGAAAATAATGAATATTCACAGACTTAGAGTGAAATTAGCCCTGCGGGGGGGCTGGCTGGACTGGTGAGGGCCTGCTGTCTAAGGTACCAGTAAAGCATAAAGTGTAATCTAGAAAATCCAGTTAAAGTAGTTGGTCCATGACTTTAAAAGCTCCTTAGATGCCAAATCACACTGGTTATAATACTTAGTCAGGATTTTTTCTTGTGCGTTATCACAGCAGCAATTATGTTACCTTTGGAGATGATCATTAAGTAAAAGGTCCTGTTACTTTGCACATTGAAGTATTCGACCGGGAAGGCTTGATTAGCCAACACAGCACCGTGCAGCAAAAGTTGAACCAGGTTTAGCTTTTTGCTTGAGTACTTAGTGTTGTTTTGTTGGATGATCATGTGTTAGAGGCATCACCTCACAGGTACACAGGCCCATGAGACCAGTTTGTTTTATTGCAGGACTGCTGCTGATCTTTTTTATTCCTTTTCCTTTACTTTAACTGTCCGCCTCTCATTTACTGGTTCTTTCTTTCACATTTCCTCTTGTTTTCTTCCATCTGTTCCTCCTTTCAGCCGTCGACTGCATGGTCTCTGAGTGGTCCGAATGGTCAGAATGCAACAAATCCTGCGGCAAAGGACACACCATCCGGACCCGTATGATCAAACTGGAGCCGCAGTTTGGGGGCATTGCTTGTCCAGGGACCATCCAGAGGAAGAAATGCAAGATTCGGAAGTGCCGAACGAAAACAAAGGAGGAGAGAGGAGGAGGTGGAGGTGGAGGTGGAGGTGGAGGAAAGAGAAGGAGACGAGGTAAACATGGAAGAGATGCAGCAGTCGAGGAGCAGCCAGGTTGGTTGGAATAATCTACTATACTGTCATACTTGTTACTTTCCTATGACTTATAATTATTATGCTACATGAGAGTTCAGATGCTGCTGTTTATCTTTTGTTGCAGCAGGTTGCAGGATGCAGCCGTGGACCAACTGGACGGACTGTACCAAACCATGCGGAGGGGGGATCCAGGAACGTTTCATGATGGTGAAGAAGAGAGCTAAAGGCTCTCAGCTGGCCAGCTGCAAGGACCGGAAAGAGATCCGTGCCTGCAACGTTCATCCCTGCTAGGGGGCACTACTGAGCCACAGAGGTTAAAGGAGCAGCAGGTTAAATACATGCGTTGTAAAATATAGGGGTTTATTGGACAAAGATGATAATGGGAAGAACTTTTTGTGTACAGGGAGGTGAGGTGGGGGTGACATGATGTTAGTTTGACACTTTGGAAAAAGATGAATGAATTTAAGTAAGTAGAGAGGGAAGGAGAAGAAAGGAGAAAAAAGGGGTAAAAGGATAAAGTGATAATATGCTGTTTAGTGAAGCCATTGTAGGCATGTAGTTAACAGGGCTGACTTTACTTTAGACAACAAATGGAAGTATTTGAATGATATCTGTGTCCTTCGAAAAATCAGGTTTTCAGGAAATACAACTACAGTAACATTGTGACGGAAACATGCAACATTTGTGTATTTTTACTGGCTTTGGTCCCTGAGATTTAAATAAAACAGTTGGGAGTACAGTGCTGTTTTTATCTGGAACTTTTCATCAAAACTCTGCTCAGATTATCAGTGGGGAAGAAAACAACCACAGGAAACTTTTTTGACATGTTTATGACATTTATCTTTCTGACACAAAGATAGCTTCTCTAAACATCATAGATGGTACAACATACCATGCAGGAGTTGTAGCTTTAGTCTGCCCTTGAAATGGCATTATGACTCAAATAATTTGGATCAGCTCTTTAAATTTAACTGTTCCCATTCTTTTGTGTCTTAAAATGACAGCCTGCTGTTGTGGCAAAATATTTAAAGAATAAGTGTGAAAGAAGCACATTAATACCCACCATATACTCATCTCTGCACATTGTGCCCATCTAATTAGACAAAGATATGCTTGTCTGGTGTGCTAAGACTGCAGGCAATCGTTGCATAATAGTTTGTGTCATCTGTGGAGTTTGTGGGGCACAAGTGACTTAAATTGCCTGTCTTAAAAGCTTAAGTCAGGGAATAAAAGTAGAGCCTTGAAAAAAGGAACCAGGCCCAGAGAGAAGAGCTGTCTTCGGGATAAACAAAAAGCTCCTTGTTGTCATTTAAAATCTCTTGAGATTCATAAAGTGGATGATTAGGGCTTAAACATTATTAGCTGTTTGCTAAGTGGAAAAAGACAACCACAAATGTGAAGCAAACATATAAAGGCACAATAACAAACAGGGAAAACTGTGACATTAATGACAATAATTGTCAGTCTCATGAAAAGATTTCTAATTTGCATTTTTTGCACCTCAAAGATGTTTTACTCCCAAGATCTGTTGTTGTTCTGCTTCCACGAAAACATAAGAATAATATTTTAAAAAATCCTGGAAAGAAGAACATTTTTTGAACTATCAACCCAAGTATGTAATTCTAAGCTAATAACTGTGTGAACAGACTGAAGATGTGGGATTTTTGTAGGACACAGATACTCATACAGAAAGTCTCTTAGGACTTACAGATGTACTGTATATCTACTATCTAACCGCCACCTATAAATGACACTACTGTGTAAGTACTAAAAACCACTTTCCCTAAAAAAGATACATTTAAATGGAGATGTTTTATACTGTTAAAATTAGTCTTTATATACTGTACTGCTGTTTATCTGTCGTTTCAGCTGATGTAGCATCAAACCTGCAATAGCTCCCGCTCTGTCAGAAGATCTTATTTTAGCATGTGCAAAGATGATTTTGATTGGTTGAACGTTCTGCTTTCTCTGCTGTAGGTGTCGTCTTCGAACAGATAGCTAAGTGACTGTATCAGCCTCTGTCATTTCCCAAAAAACACGAACAGACGGAGCCTTGTGTGTTGTTGCAAGTGCAGAGTTCTGGCTGCAAAACAGGTTGTCTGGCAGGTGTAGCGGACGTTTCTACAGTATTTAAAACTGTGAGACAGCTCATCTCACCGTAGACTGTAACAGGAGCCTTGGTCACAACAAACTTTATTTTCCTGTATAGTTTATACTGCGCTTTCTTTATGGCATTGACATCATAAGAGTGAGCTGTAAAATCTTTTTTAGTATTACTTCTGATTTTGTTACATTTTTTTTGCTGTTTTTAAAAGAATGGCATCTGCAGACGTGTTCATCACTTTCTTCTCTTTAGTTTTTTTCTGTTTTCATGCCTCTTTCTTGTATTTCTTTGCCTCTGTATCATGTGACTATTTTCTAAGAAACCACCTTTACAATAAAAAATGTAAATGTGAAGAATATGACGTCATTGTCCTCTTTTTTAAGAAGCCTAATGTTCTGCTTGGACTCTCTCAAACAACATATCTAACATTATTTTTAACTTACATTCTTATGAGTATTGCTTTTACATGATTTTGAACTGAAATTGTGTTTCCGAAGAGGAATACACTGGAAATCTCTATCTTGTAGTCTGGTTCAGTTATTTCCTGTTTTATGCTGATAGCTTTTCCTCTTAAATTTATTTACTTCCTGTATTTGTTTCATCGCCCATCTGTTTTTTCTGGGTCAGCTGTGTCTGATTAGTTAATTGGTCCCTAGTGCATATAAGTCTGTGGTTCTCCATCTTGAATTTGTCAGTTTGTCTGCTTCTCCTCCCTGTTTGAGCATCTTTGTCCCACTCCTCCTGCTGCTCCATGTGTAATCCCAGTGTGTTGTTTAGTTTGGTGTTTAAATTTTCTTCTGATTTTTTGCTTTTCTTTTCTCTACTCCCCAAGGAGATAAAGCAGGTGATTTAGTCATCAGAAGTGATTTAGTCATCAGAAGGTCTGCATGTCGAAGTGAGCATGAGCAAGAAACCAAACCCTGAATTGTTTCCAATAACTGTTTCTTTAGTGTGTGAGCGAGTGCTGACTTGTGTTTGGTAGTTGAAACATTAGGAGAGCTCCATATAAACACAGTCCACTTCCCATATAAATCACACTTTCCGTTTATTTCACCATCCATGTCGTTTTTGTGTTTGTAGGGGAAGTTAAGATATTGTCATTGAGTCTAAATAAGGTCAAAGGATTCAGCTGCAGATGATAATGCAAAACAACTTCACAGATCCATTTTTTTTATTTGTTTTTTTTTATTTTGTTGATTTTGTTTCAATGATTGAATGGTCATTTGACAGCAGGGTCCCTAGCTCTTGTAATGCAGTGCTGCTCCACTAGATGGAGCTAGAAGACTAAATAAGAAAATCATAAGGAAATCATGGTCAGCATCGAGTCCTGGTAGTTTGATAAGATGATTTTATACAACATGGTTTCAACATGGCATCCCTGATAGTTAGTATTCTTCCTCTTGCATGAATGTCCAGTTTTGTTACATTTGATTTACATTGTTTTCCAGTAAAAGTAAACTTTTTTAACTAGTTTCAATGAGCGTAAACATTATGGTAACAGATGTGAAAAAATACAAGTCATCATGGTTCAGTTCAGCAGTTTGTACCTCAGTAAAATTTAGAGCTTTGCAGGTGACATTAGACAAAATTATAAGGATAACAACTGCAGAAGCTGAAATATCCTGACTCAGGTCCTTACTATTGAATCAGACCTCAAATCACTAAATCCTACACGTCCTAAATTATGGCTAAATAAATATTAAAAACTCTTTGCTTGGTAAAGCCTTGTTTTTTAAACACAACACCCCCTGGTGGTTATACAGGCCCTCTGTAAGATATTCAAAAATCCCAAAGTCCACCATGACATAACCTTGTGACATCATTATGACATTACCAAAGGTCATTTTCGTAATCTTGATAGAATTATTCACTCTTCCTCTCTGTTTGGGCTCACCATGCTACTGCAATGATTTTGACTTGTAAAATCAATTAATTGGCCCTGTAACAATCCACACAGAGTTCAAAAAAGGTTCCTAACAAACATGCAGGTTTGTTAGGAA
>JAPZDZ010000023.1:3471353-3484080 GCA_029783805.1 Acanthurus tennentii | reverse complement strand
ACATGCAGGATAACATTTTGGTTCAGGTGGACTCTATGGATGGACTCTATGGTAGCTCTCAAGTTGGTGCTAAAATGTCACATATAGCACCTGTGAGGAGGACTCCACCTGGGCACTTGGTGTCCCTGTCTGCTTCGCTCTGTGTCTGCAGGTACTAAATGAAGGGTTGTCACCTGATGAGCTACACCTGGACCCAGTGTGCTCTATCTATAAATACTGCCCTCCTTCCTGCATTCTCTCTTTCTGACTGAGATTCTCACTCTCCAGCAGGCCAGATGGCTGCTGTGTTCGTTCCGTTATGTTAATCTTTTGGTTATATCAGTTGATTTAATATTTTCTTTTGTGAATAAATTACTTCTCTCAGCTGCCAACTCATTTTGTCTCCCTTTCTTGTCGCAGCCTTTGAGCTGGGTTAAATCAAGCATCTGTGATTGTATGGGGGTGTGTTAGAGCGTGTTGCAAGGGTAACTTGTACATCTGTGAAGGCCCCATTAACGCTGAAAGGTGCATACAGCAACATATGCTGACACCCACATGAGGTGTTTTTCAGGGATGTTCTATCGTTGCACATGTTACAACAGCATGGCCTTGCAGCAACCTAGGTGAGTGCAGGGAATAGACTGGCCCTCCCTAAGTCTCAATCTGTTCCCCAGTGAAAATATAGGTGCATTACGAAGCACAAAATACAACAATGGGGACCCCAAACTGTCTGTAAACTGAGGGTTTATAACTCTTCTAAATGTGAGCGGCTCCTCCTTACCTCTATGAGGACGGGCTGTTGGTCTCCGCCCAGGAAGTGTGCCCCCTTGAGGACATCTGGGAGGAAACGTCCACTTAGGGGCACCCAGCATAGCTTCCATGAGACGAAGAGGGAGACACTGAAGAGAGCCAGACCACAGGTGGTCACCAGAAGGGACAACAGGCTCACCGATACATCTAGAGTTGGAAGAGAAAGGGGACACAGTGAGCAGTGAACACAGCTTTGCCAGAGAAAAACACTGGCAGAGACAAACCTGGCTCCCCAGGGATGACAGACTGTGTTTATTCTAATTTCTAAATGAGACAGAAAAACTACTACATTTCCTCTCTGCGAGGACTCGCATGGATTGATGATGAGGTGCTAAAATGCAACATAGTCGCACTGAAATTCCAAACAGCATGACTGAGGAGTAATCATTGCACACTAAAACTGATTATGAATTTACCTTTAAAGTCAGTTTGACAGATTCAAATTTGAAAAGAGTAAAGTCACCAAAAGATTATACATGACTAAAAGTTCAAAATTAGACACAAATATTAGGAAATATTGCCTGTATTAAAACATAAAAACACAGCATGAAAACACAGAAAATGGGCATTATAAAAAAAATCAAAAAGGTAGTAGTAGTTGTTGTATGAATAGTAAAAAGGGGGTAATTCCAGTATAACTTATACTAAAATCTAAACTCCAACACTTAATAATTAATTATGGTATATATAATGAATATGAGTAAGAGTATATTCCAGGTATAGTAAGACAATTTATAAATGATGATGCAAGGAATCAGACTGATGTGTTTTCAGTGAGCATGTCAACAACTAAGGAAGGAGCAGAGCCTTTCATAGTTTTAAAAACAAGTATTTAAAAATCAATTCTTTGTTTTACTGGGAGCCAGTGAGAAAGGAGTGATGTGTTCACACCTTTTGGTTCTGGCTAATGTCTGTCTGTGGCACTCTGGATAAGCTGAAGTTTTTTAAGTTTAGCAAAAAAAAGTGTTACAGTGATTTAGTGTGTTCAAAAAAATACATGAACTAGCTTCTCAGAATCTGAATGTGACTTTATACTTTGTATTTCAAAGATTTTAGAGGGCAGTCTCTGTTACTAGATATGTGGGTCTGGAAGTTTGGATCAGCATCCAAAACATAACCCAAGCGTTTGGCATACTAGCTTGAGCGTGCTGAAACTGCCGCCTCAGTGTTTTATAGTACTTTGTAAAATAATTTCTTTTTTGTCCTCATTTCGTTTTAAAAAAACTTTGGCCATCCAAAGTGACATCAGCAGAGAATTGGAGGGGTTTGTTCTCTGGACGAAAGGAGTTGGTACAAACAGATGTGTGTAAGTGTGTGTCATCAACATAGAAGTGATAAGAGTGTGTATTGCTGAAAAATTAAACCAAGTGTGAGAATATACAAATTAACAAAGAGCAGGCCAATGATTGATCCTTGCGAGCCTCTACTTTGAATGCCAACTTTATCTATTTCAAAGTCAACATTAGAATCAGAGATGTTTTCCAGTGACATGTGATGACAGCCGCTCGAGGTGTTTGGGAAGAATTATATGAGTAACAGTATCAGAGGCTGTGCTGAGGTCAAGATGTATGTATGATGTATGTATGAAAAACAGAAAACAAATTGATTTGTGACAAATACACATGTACTCAGTGTTAAACAACCTTCTCTTGAATTTTTATTAGCAACTGAAGGTAAAAATTTACTTTTTTGGCATCTAAAGTGGGGAAGAAATTTGAGACCCACTTGTTTAGAGCCAGAAACAAACATTAGGCTACAAAAGGTTTAATAAAGCTTTAACTCCTTTTTCCCAAGCAAAGTTACACCCGGAGACATGAGTTAAGACAAGTTTGGAGTTCAGATTTTCAGACACAGCTGCCTGCATACCACTCCACACACTGATTATTCAGTGTCTCACTTCTCTCACATGCATACAAACATAAACATAAACACAAAGAGGGTTGGACAAGCCACACTTGACAACCAGGACACCCAAACAGCTATGCAAAACATTACCCTGGGTAATCCTAAAACAGCACGTTGGTCTACCCAGACGACAACAACTTAAGACTCAAAACACATTAGTAGCAGATCAATTATGCTACTTAGCCTACCAACACCACAGTGAGAGAGAACATGAAACAGTAATGTAAGCTGAGCCCCCACAAAACAACAAAGTCAACAGGGTTTCTGTTTTGACCCAATTACTAAAAATATATTTAAACTCCACTGACGTTTTCAAAGGAGCACAATCTGCCGATGGTTGTTAAAAAGTTGTAATCTAACATTCCCAGCACTTATGTCCCAGGATATTTGAAAACAAATCCATCCATAATACAATTGAAAACTTACTCTACAGTTGGATCCAAACAATAAAGGCCGGCTGCCTCTGTAGGCTGGCTGTGCTGGTTCTAGAGTTGAAAGGCTATAGGCTTCAATGGTGTTGTGGACAACAGGGATGTAGCATTATTAACACTGAAGTTTAGCTTGTTTGACTTTATTTTACTGTCCTGTGAACTGGGTCTTTTGACATGTTTGTAGAAGCATGCAGTCAGTTGCAATATTGATAGCTGAGCTTAATTTAAATAAAATTACAGCTCAAGCAGAACAATATTGAAGGTAAAAGGCACTGTTTTAAAGGACAGCTTTGAATCCACTATCAAGATGTGGTTTGTACGTCACACAGGGAGAACACCGCCATGTCTGTCTCACTGTATCATTGACTACATAAACTTCTGTGTACACTGTGCCCATCAAAAAGGTGTATTGGTTCTTCAACAACAAACCCTTATTGACCACTGAGCTAAAAGTCCTGCTGAATGAAAAGAGGAGGGGTTTCACATCTTGGGACAAAGAGGGGCCGAAGAGTGCACAGAAGGAACTTAAAAATAAAATAAAGGGAGTCAAGGATAGCTGAAGGAGAGGGTTAAAAGATTGCCTACAACTGAAAAATCCAAGGCAGGGCAACAGTAAAAGTATGCCAAAAAAAACAGCAAATAGATACTGTCACCTCATGTACTTTATATGATGAGCTTGTCAGCAATCCCCACACACAGTCAGTAGATACAGAGCAACACTGGCATATATTTGGAAAGAATTTCTATGCACCTCATAAATGTAACATGTACTCACACTCTTTGTGGCTGTGCTTACATCTCCAGGGAAAGAAGCGGCTGCTAAAATGCTCCGCTACATTTACCAGCTAGCTGCTAACTTGATCTTTTCCCTGTTTGATGCTAGAATTTTTTTTAGACTTTTTTTGGGTAGGATGAAAACAAAAAAATGAGCTAAAAAGGGTTAAAGTCTTGAGAGCTGAGGAGAGCTACAGAGTCGGGTAATAAGTAACTAGTTTCTCATTACTTTTGGTGGGGGCTATTACAATAATACATATAGAATTTTTTTTAAAAAACATTTGCTTATATTGTAATAGAATAATGAAATAAGAAAAAGCCTAAAAGAGTGTGAATATGTTTCAAAAACACTGTGTTTGACAGTTTGCCAATTAAAATAAGAGCACAGTCAGCGCAAAGATTGGTGAAATGAGGCAGGTGGAACAACCCTCTTGTGTGCAGCTCTGCACTGGGCACCAGCTGGGATGAACTGCAAGGGATGATACAGCGTGTGTGTCGACAGTGCAGGGCTTCTGTTCTCAGCTGGCACAGATAGAGAGCATGCAGCTTGTTTCACTGGGCCTTGGCTTTGATGTGCCAAATAGTTGATGCATTTGTTTCATGAAAAATAGAAATATTTCACATTCATCTTCTCTGTATCAGAATGAAAATTAGACATTTTGTCTCAAAAAATCTTGTTTCCGTTAAATATTTTAAGAAGAAAGGTGTTTGAAAGGAAAGTGGCGAGTCTTTTAAGTCAAAACAAGGAAAATTGAAAACACTGTTGCTTGGTCTTTGATACATTTGACTTTAAATGAGTAAAACAGCCCAGACAACCCTGTGGCTTCATTCAATTTCCTTTGTTAGAGCCTTTTCTAAAGCCGCAGGGTGTCTCCGCTTTTCAAGTCCCCTTGTGGGGAGCAATCAAGTCACCAGCCCTGTACAGCTGGTGGCGGTTAATTGGATTCAGGAGCTCCAATAATCAATAAGCTCCCTCCTCACTAAAGGAAGTCGACAATTATGATTAAAAAAAGGTTAGAGAGGTTTTGATTAGTGTAATTGTCTGTGGTGGGGTTGCTTGAGTTTATGAGAATATGGATGCAGGAAAAACTGATAGAGGGCTTACTGAGGTATTAAGGCTAGCTTACAGCAGAGACTGCGTGGTCAAAAGGCAGCAGAGTCCCTTACTGAGTTCTCATTTGCACTAATGGTACTAAGAACATAGTGCTTATGTTCTGCAAGACCATAATTTAATTGATTATAATTTAATAATTTATATATTTCTTGGGCTGTCTCTACATACATGCTTATACATTAAAAAAAAATGTTCTCCTATAACACTGCGAAGACAACTTTTAATGATGCAGCTGTTATTCTGGTCTTTTTTGAAACAATTAAATTATTAATGAACTTAAGTGGCTGAAAGCTAAACCCCTGCGGCTTGCATGGAGCTGCAATAAGAATGATTTTTTAAGAGCTTGAAGCCTTTTTTAGCCTTTCCAAAACCCAAAACACACACAAAAAAATTGAAACTTATAGATTAAACACTGGGGCAGTTAGTCTGGTTCAAACTTGTCTGGCTCAACTTACTATCAATGTAACTGCCTTTCCACCAGCAGTGATGGCCCAACCAAACGTCACTATACTTCCAAGTAGAAGGAGTAGTCCATTGGCGTACATGGAAAGAGACACAACCAGACCAAACACTTTGTAGAACTTTCCACTATATATGATGATACAGTAATTTAAGTGGGTCTGTAGTGCTTCTTGTCGTACTTGAGTTCATAGTGCAGGAACACCAGTGTTTTGGTTTAATAGTGTTGTGTTTGTTGTCAGTCTGACGTGTTGTTGCATTGAGGTTTGAGCTTCCAGATTTTTTTTGGAATGTAACTAAGAGAGAAATTTTTTCTCACTCTTTCTCTTTGACTCCAATGGTCTGCATCAGGTGTTAGCCATTACATCTGGCAATATGAGTAATTTAGTGCTGGTAGATCTCCTGCACACATGCAAAATGAAATTATATTAGCAGGATGATTAGGTTTGAATCTGATCTAAATTTACCCTGTAATTAGGGCAAAATTCTCCTAATGATAACACTCCTATTTTGCATATTAACCTTGTAACCCTCCACCAATAAAAAAGAACAAATAGCAGCTAAACAGAGAGGAGTCTGACAATCAAGCTTCCTTTAAAAAGGCAAATTTTCCTTCACTGCATTGGACTTCTTCTGGCCTACTTCTTGGTCTGAAACTAAAAACAAATGCTTAAAACCTTTCCAAGAAGCTTCATGTTAAATCTTAATCATAATGAATTGCACATAAGTGGAAGGAGAGTTTGGCAGGTGCAACAAGAGCAAGAAGAGCCCAATAAGTAAATGGTCAATTCTGCAAACACAGGAAGTTCAGGTATGACAACAACAACAAAGTAACATTTTCACAAATGCCACAAACAAATGTTTAATGATATAGAACAAAAAGGCAGAATAAAAGCAATGCATTTAAGATTCTGAAGCCAATTGGCCAACAAACGAGAGAATGTCTCACCACCAAGAAACACATCAGTAAAGGAGATCAGAGTCAGATTTTAATTGTCAAACAAAACGAATAGATTTTCTGGTAGAAGCCTCTGCAGAGGCAATCTCCTGCCTCCGAAGTGAATCAAGCTTAAAACACCAAAGTGAACAAAAACACAGATGGCTGCTTTTATTGATTTGGACTAAATCTCCCTTTGATGAGGTGTTGTGTAAATCAACGACATGCTCGAGGTAGGCTGATTATTCAGCCAAGCTGCAGAAAGGATTATTTGTATTGAACCTCAAAAAAGTAGCATCAGAAGCAGAAAAACAGCATCAAACATGAAATTTGTGATATGTGCTCACTCTTGCACATGCCAAGGCACCATCAAGTTTTGGGTCTGGAAGAATTTCCAAACAGTAATTAGGATTCATTTGGGCAAATTCGTAATGCCTGTCTACAGGTGTCTAACCTTTTTTTGCTGTCTATATCTAGCTAAGAAAACTTCCTTTCTTTTCAGTCAGTCAAAGTAAAATACACATTAAACATACTCAGCCGGAATCGTGCAAACAGCTGTCTCCAGTTATGGCATTGTTTTGCTTGGTGAACATTTTTGAATCAGTTTAAAAACATGAAAAAAGCCACACTCTATTAGCTCAGATCATGCCCTTAATCATCAGAATTAGAATTCATCATTAATATCAAAAGCAATCCAGTAATGGTTGTCTGTACAGATGTGGTAACAGTGCAGAATGAAAAATGCTCCCAGCTAATTTAGCATGAATTTTCGAGGTGCAAATCCTCCAAAATGCACACATCCCTCCAACATGGCTCTCATATCTCTGCAGCATTCTCTTGATCTGTTAATTCAGCCAAGTTTTGTGTGTTGAAGACGCAAGGACATTTAGGCAAAACAGAAACAACAACAACAACAAAAAAATCCAATTGCATGTATTTTTCACAAGTCAAAAGACTCAGGTCTGTACACTTAAGTCCCAATCAGGACTAACAAGTTCAAAAATCATCCAAGTGTAATAAATTTTGATCCTCAAGTGCCAAATAAGTTATAATGCACTCTTTACTAAGGTAATGCAATTCAAACAACTCTTTTCTTGAATCTGAGTCTTACCCAGCCGAGCTTGCAGCTGTATTAGCCTTAAATGCAGCATTGCTTTGACTAAAATATGAATAAATCAAACAAATTACAGTTTGTCAAAGACATTATCTTACTTAAGCATATTAGCATGCTTGAAAACCAGCTTGTAAACCACATGTGGATTATAAATTCTCAACAATGGCCAAGTCATCAAGCACAAACACCATTGTCCTACGGCCTCTTGTCATGTTTTTTGATGTGATGTGCTCCTTCTAACAGGAGAGGAGTATATGTCAGCTCACTGATTGCTCGATTATTTCAGCATCCTGTGTTTTCTTATTTCCTGCTCTCTCCCTCTCTCTATCTTTATCACAGCTCTGCTCCATTACCATTAGGAGTGAAAAGGTTTTCCCCTGGAGCACACAGATTGCTCTTCAATTTATGTTTGATGACTCAAATCAAAAGCATGGGACACGTAAAGCGTACACAAAGCCAACTAGCCCATATATTTCTGAAGGATTTCTTAATTTCTGCATCTCCATCCAAGCCAGCCATTTAGTCTAAAATTTAGGTTTCATTTTTAATTTCTTGTATCAATAAAGTCCAACATTCTGACAGATGTCCACATGTTTTTCAGATCCTTACCTTAAGCAAAAACTCCAGGATGTTGGCACTTCATTTGAAAATAGCAAGATCTGAAGACCCAAATTTAGATCACACCAGTTGAAAGAATTTATGAGAAAATCGTGACACATTTGGCCCAGTGCAGCCTACCAGAGGTTAAAAGATGTAAAACATTGACAAGTGGCTGCACTGGCTGCAATCAAAAAAATCAAGCCATAACTACTGGTCACCACTGCAGAAAGACCCTACGAGGCATAATGCAGTCCTGCAGATGTGTGTCTTCAGTCTTCATCAGTAATCTGGCAAAAGAGTTCTACATATCCATGTTACATGCAGAAAGCAACATCTGCCAACCTGCCCCTCTGAAACACAAACATACACGGACATGATTAAAAAGCTCTAAGTGCAGGAACATCTTACTGTCATCTTTCTCAGTGGCTCATTAAGAGACACATGACAACCCTAATTATATATGGAATCAACAAGCAGCAATTCACACAAACAATGATGTTCATCCTGCTGTGCTCATATTTCATATATCTCAAGACAATATAAACAGTGGAAGAAATTAAAAACTTAAAGCCATCAGGATCATTCTCGGGGTGTTTTGGAAAATGAGGTGATCCATGTTCACCTTCTGTAAAATAATCATGTTAATAGAAGAGATTTTAAGAAGACGATCTAAAGGAAAAACTCAGAGTAATCTCTCCAGAGGCCAGTGAGAGTTTGAAGGGGAGCACTGAGAGTTATCAACGACCCTCCAAAGTGGCAGAGGGGGGAAATTATTATAAAATTATCATTTTTCTTGTCACACTGGGAAATGGCCACAGAAACAGCCACACAGGCATCTGAATAAGATTAATGTAGCTGTACAAGGTCATGTAACTTTATTTACTTATTAACTTTAAAAGGCCTGAATTGCACCTCTCTCTGACTGTTTTTTAAAATGTTAAAAAGTGATTTTCTGCCACAGGCAACATCTACCATAGCAGGACAGAAGAATCAGTTGCTCCGGACTGGATGGGGAAAAAATATGCCAAACCATACTGGATAAATCTGGCACCCATACTGAATACACCACCACCACCACCACCACCACCACCTCCACCACCATGGGCATCGTGGCTTGTGTTTTACCAGTGCAAATTATTCTCTAGATATTTCTCTTGTTGGACTATGTGGTTTTCCTAAATTTAATCACTTTAAGCTTTCAAAAAAAAAATGTCCCACTGAAATCATCATTTGCATAATTTAAAAAGTCAAGACAGCAAAATTATCACATTGAAAATATTCTTACACCATAATCCTGAAGAGTTTCTTTTTAATATTTATGATTAGGGTTGCATGGCACAGTCACCAGGTAAATAAAATTATTAAAAGCAAATTAAGAACAGAAAGCTCATGGTTATGACCAGTATTGTTTTCTGTCCAATGCCTGCTAATGTCAGGCCGAAGACATCTCATTATACTCTTGGACGGACTACAGCCCCCCCTCTGGGGAGCCCAGCAGTTCAATAAGCTTCAACAGCCAAGTCAGCAGTGGGTCAATATTAGACAAATAGCTGAGGTGAAAGGGTATGAAAGTGGGGGTCTAAGGCGAACCTTAGGGATAATGTCCTGGAAATGACTTTTACAGTGCCAAATGGAAAAATTGAGTTTGGCTGTGCATGGATAAACCTGGAGGAATGTACTTCAATGAAGGGATTTCAAAGTACTGATGTTGAAGGGTGGATTTCAAGCTAAGAGAAGAGAAGGAAAAACAAGAGCCATTAACTTTACTGAGCTCATTTTGGAAGACCACCAGAGGCTCTAAGATATCTGAACCAAATATCCAGTGTTATGTTGCCTGGCAACAATACCTCGAAAATGCAATCAAGGGTGTAATGAAACCCAACCTATTTTCCCCAACATTTAATCAATCCCTTGTCTTAGAGATCAAGAAATGAAAGTGCTTCATGTGTTACAACTTTCCAAAGGATCATTGTTCTCAGGACTACAACTTGTATCAGTTTCCAGTGTAATAATCTAAAACAGTTATGTTCCTTTCAGACATTTCCGTCAAAATTAGTCCCTGAATGCTCTCAGCCAAGTCTGAGATAGTTAGACAGAAGGAGTTGAAACTTTTTTTTTCTGCAGCTGGACTTTGTAACCAGAAGTAACCAGAAGCTGGCTACACCCATTTTTCAGAAGCTCAAAACTAAGTTACCTTGTGTTGAAAGTGTGATGTCAATAAATACAAAAAGGTTCCATCACACAAACAAATTTTCCAATGCTTCTGCACACATATCAAGGTAGAAATTTCAAGGTGCAAAGAGCCTGAAAATGCTCCAACAATCAGCTGTTTGATCACTAACAGATAATCTGATCTAGATCTGACCAATTACAAGAGAGTAAAACTACATCTCTTCATTAAACAGAATGAGAACAGCTGGACGAATTTACATGAACAGCAGATTTATACACACAAAATAAGCAAAAAAGAGGTCCAGAATATTGACAATAAAGGGATCATCAGATTTTGACGTAATACATACTAACATGTTGTTTTATCTTACAGAGCTTTTTTTTGGAGTCTAATTCAATTCAATTCAATTTTATTTATATAGCGTCAAATCACAACAAAGATGTCTCAAGACACTTTACATATAGAGCAGGTCAAGACCACACTCTATAAATACATTTATATTTTAAATTTATAGGAACCCAACAATTGAAAGCAATTCCCACAAAAATATAATATTCCAGGGGCTTTATGCTAAAGTATGTGTACCATTCAATCGCAAAAAATTGGTCTAGGAGTTTTTCATGCTTTCAGTAGGTTGGAGCCGGTCCCGCTGTGGCCTTTACCTTGAAGTCAAACCTCGCACAGGTGGCAAGGTAGTATCATAACATTGTGGTGCTGGGGCACAAACTACACATTTCTGGACTTTATGCTATCTCAGCTTACGAAGTTTAATATCCTAAAATAAAAAATGTTGCAGAAAATCGAAAGAAGCCGAATTCGAGAGACAGTCAACCAGAAAGAAAGTTTGATTGTAATCAGCTGTAAAGGGAAATACTGCCACCTACTGTACCGAAATCAGACGAAGTTCTGTCAATAAATCGATTCTTTTCCGGTTGTGGTTTATTGGGACAAAAGAACAAGTCCGGTGAAATTTCATCTTTGGCCCAGATGAGCTATAAATGTGAGTACAGCTGTAAAAGTGCACATAATCCCACTGACTGGTTCCTCCTGTGTTTGGAGGAAACGGAAAGTGAAACTCCCCAAACTTTTGAGTATCAGAGAGCAGCAGCCAGGCTCTAGTCTCTCTGCTCTCAACAAGATGAGGGAGAGTTGTTTGTTGTGGATCAAATTGTGTGTGCATGTAAGTGTGTGTGTGTGAATGTGTGTAAAGCAGTCTAATACAATAGTAAGTGGGTCATGGCTCCTCAGGGGAGCCACGATGGTAGCTTGAACTTCCTCTTCATCATACATGTTTAATGATGGATTGTAACATGCTTAAAGGCAGCAGGCAAGCAACAAACAAAAACAACATCCATGTAAACATTCAATTACATGCACACACATACATGCACATAAAGGAAGGGAGAAACATATTCATGAACATGCTTACTGCACCCTATGTGTGTTCAACATAGATCCTATGTGCAGCGAATATATTCTCATAGCCTACATATTATCATATGTAAATGCATGTCATACTTGAACTTCACCAAACCACACACACGCACACACACTCAAAACACTGTAATTTACATTTTATCAAAGTAAAGCAGAGATAAGTGGTTTGTGAAACGCACCCTCGGCAAAATAAGTCACACTTAAATTTATTTTAAAACTCATCTTCCATGTTTGTGGCATCACCTCTGAATATTATGACTGTCATAAAAGTGCTTGAGTTTTTAAGAGGTTGAATATCAAAACACCCTAAAAAGGTTAAGTTTTTTTTCACAGTTCAGATGGAGCCTTTTCCAAAGTTTTAAAATGTACCAGAATCCCTTTAAGGGAAGTTTTTTTTTTTCAAGAAGCCCCTTTCTTTCTAACCAGAAAATTGTTTCTAATGCTAACACAATAAAAATATTTCAGCAAACTGACTCAGACTGGAAGTCTGACATAACTGGATTAGATTACTGATCTTCTTTGTTGTGTTTGATTTATGTCTGCAAAGTGCTGGGAGCTATGGGGAATATCGGGTGGGGCTTTCTCTCTCTTTCCTGCCCACCAGAGAAAACACTTACTTACTCACTCACTCACACACACAGTGTAGTCTGTTGGAGAGGGATGATGGGATTGCAAACAAACACACACTTAGCAGCTGTATATGTCTGAAATGCTTTGTATTATGCTTGTGCTAATAGATGCAAGCAACAAGTCCATGGATCACACTCTTATCGCATTTAGCGAACTGGGAACACAGAGTGGAGTGTGTGTTTGTGCAGCTGTGTATTTGCAGAAAAGCAGATTTTCTTCCCTTTTTTTAGACTCACAGATTAGAGACAAAGACAATCATCGCTTTATGTTTGTAATGCCTCAAAGCAAGTTGATTGGTTGCATGTCAGGACAGAGCGAGGAGTGAAAGTAACTTGTTCTAAATTCTGTCGATATATTTCTCTTT
>JAPZDZ010000023.1:3425450-3437673 GCA_029783805.1 Acanthurus tennentii | reverse complement strand
ACGATCCTCTGTGTAAAGTTTCTGTACTGAATGTACTGGAAGGAGGAGGGACAGGATAAGTAAAGTGACCAGATCTATGTTATACAAATGTATTTTTTGTGTGTGTCTGCCTCAGCAACTTTGGCCGTAGAATATGCCTGGAACACACAATGTAGAAGCCGTGATGCTGAAGGAGCCTTCCTGATGTGTGGGACCCTCTATGTGGTTTACAACACACGCTATGGAGGACGCTCTACCATACAGTGTCTCTATGACATCCATGACAGCATCCACAGGTTGGATTTCATACAGACATGTTCACAAAAGACAGACAATCACAATGTTAGAAAAGCTTTTTATCCAGAGTGACACCAACTTGCACATTTTGCATCCAAATTGTTATGGTTTCACAACTGAAGCAACTTTTTACCTTTATTTTTTAAATTTTCCTTCCATTTGCAGTGAAGAGAGTCCTGTGATGTTCTTCCCAAAGCGCTACACCAGCCACAGCAGCATCCACTACCACCCTGGAGACAAACAGCTGTATGCCTGGGACGATGGCTACCAGACCATATACAAAGTGGAGACACGCAAAAATGAACAAGTCACTGCAGAGTGAAGATGATGATCTACAGTAATAGCCCTTTAAAATCCTGGGTTGTCACTGTAAAAGTAATCAAAGTATGCAATACATCACTAATAAAGGCATCAGTTAAGGTTATTGATAAGTAGCTTGTAATCAACTGTTGATCAGAATAAGGATCTTTTGATCCATTAACAGCAATAAGGGCAATATTCATTGTCCGAATGGATATTTCTCTCTGTTTAATCACTGCAGAAACAAAGATCATGTCCAACAAAAAATCATTACATTATGTAGACATTTTATTTTGCATCACAATAAAGAACATTTAAATCTGCGTGAATTGTCTTTAACCTTCTCCAAAATTAATTATTTGAATTATTTACAGTAAGATAGCCTATAGCATGCTAGTCCAGATTTGGCCTACATTTAAGAATCCTACAGAAAAGCTAATTAACTGGAGAAGTTGTTGTAACATTTTCTTGATATATTTGCAGTGTTTGATTTTACCATGGCCTACTGAAACACTGTCTGGATAAGTCACACAGGTGTGTGACCTTAAATATAGGTACCTGTATACATGTCTAGCTGCATCTATATACTGTATGCACACACCGACCTTTAACAGTTTGCATAGGTTGCTGCTTTCTCTAAGTTTCCTCTCCTTCCAGGTTGTCCTACTTAGATCAAGATCTTTTCTTTTAGATAGACCTGAGGACAAGAAACACTTGCAGCCACAGAACCACACAGTCAGCAAACAAAAAAGCCATAAAACCAACAAACAACTTACACAGAGGCAACAGAGACAAAAAGAAGTGCCATAATAGGGAATCTTTAAAATGTAAAACAGGAATAAGAAAAATCAAACTGAAAGCAAATTGAAATGATTTCATTCAGGATCACTGCTTAGCCTAAATACACTCTCTGTCTCTCTCTCTCTGTCTCTCTCTTTGTCTCTCTCTCCCTCTCTCAACCCTACTGGGTCGTGGCAGATGGCCGCCCACTTCTGAGCCAGGTTCTGTTAAAAGGAAGGTTTAAACTGGCAGAAAGGTTTTAACCCTTCACTGTTGCCAAGTGTTTGTTGAAGTAGGAACTGTTGGCAGTTGTTGGTTTCTGTTAATTATAGAGTGTGGTCTAGATCTGCTCTACATGAAAGGTGTCTGGGACAACATATGTTGTACTTTGGCGCTGTATAAATTATACTGACTTCTTGAATTGATAGTAGGCTGGGGTAACTGTAGACACTAGGTAACTGGGTTTGTTAGATTTAAAGATTGAAATGAAACAAGAGATGTGGAGTGGTTAGGAAGTTTTTACAGTAAATGGTTACACTGTGACAACTATTTTGAGATGATAATTAATTCTTATTGTGTTATGACAGACAGCAGTGATGATGAGTGTGCAATTTGTCATCAATGACAGCATAAATAATGGTTAACTGTAAAGTTAGCTGACTAAATTGTGTGTCTCTCTCCTATAGGCTATAACCCTAATCTTCATGTCATTTGAATTATTAGAATGATGTTGTCATTGATATGACCATGTTGGAATTGTTCATGGTCTAATGCAGGCCTATCTTTTCAGCTTTTATTTGCTAAATAATATCTATAGAGTATCATATCATTCAAAAGGTTTACTTGAATCTGTAACTTCACCTCAGTTTTGTGGACTGGTGCATTTATAATAGTATGTGTAGTGGCCTGTCTCATGACTGTCCAGCTGAATGCACTCTTCTTTGTCTGAAACCATTCGGTCCATGTTTGAAACGTGTCTGATTCATCCCGCCCATTTTCAGTTGACGGTGACGTAAGAAAGGGGCGGGTCGAGGTGGACCGTTGAGTTTGACAACAACGACTCACCAACAGCCAACCGGTCACTTTTAACAACTGAGATTTTCGAAACCGGCGAAAACTCAAACGAATGTCATTTTTAACAAGCATGAGGCGAAGAAGCAGCGATAACGTCGGCAGGAGAAGCTCAACAACAAGAAGACGAAGTGATAACTTGCGTTTTGATGAGTTCGGCTTTGCTGTCACTAAACAGAAGGACCATAAACTGCATCACCGATGTCATAATTACAGGTGCGGGACAGAGTACTTTAACGCTGTTAGCTAGCTCTAGAAAACCTGTTGACTGTGCTAATGTTAGCTGCATATTAGTTACGTTAAAAGGAACAGGCTTGACTCGAACTACAGCGTTTAAAGTCATTTGGACAGCTTAATTAGAAGTTATTTTAAATTCTTACCCATAACATTACAGTGCATTAATGTTGGTTTTTTTTTTTTTTTTGCTAAATCTAACCCACAACTGGTTGTTAACGTTAATTAATTACAGAAAACTTAGCTTAAAAACAATGGCTTTATGCGAACTTTACAAAACAATAGCCTACACCTTGTTTTAAGTTTTATTAAGAAACCGATTGTTGATTTTTCAATAAAAGAGAAATTTTAAAAAAAAAAAGCTGAACGGCACTTACTTGTCAGTGTGGACAAACCACAACATTTTAGTTATTTGGGGTGAAAAAATAATTTCTCCACAAATAAAGTTTTACAGATTAAATCATTTAACGTTAGGTGGGTAATTGGCACCACCAGCACGTCTAACTGTAAAATGTAATTTTTGGCCTAAAGCTGTGGAGCAATATTACCCCACACTCGGCAATGATGTCAGCGTGCAATGATTAAAAACCAAAGTGAAATCTTGCTAAGATTAGTTTATATAACCTGTGCTGAATCACACCAGCACAGACTGACACATCAGCTCGGATGTAGATGTGAATGTGTGATAACTGCTGATCGCCCTTTAAATTAGTAGTTGACCAACAGTTAGCCGGTGTTTGCTCCTATAGAAAATGTCATTATCAGCCTGATTTGAAAAACTGATGAATCAGTGTAAACTCACCATGTTGTGTTGTCTCTGTCAGCTACCCCCAGCTGAGCTCAGTGAGGGTGAAAGAGCTGTGTGAGCTGCTCAGCTACTGGAATGGAGCCAGCTTTATTTGCAGGAGCCAGGTCAGACTAGTTTCAACTGCAAAAAAAACATTGTTTGTAATCTTCCCTAGTGTTTTTACCACATAGCAAATGAAAAAATAAATTGTTTTGTGTTTTCAGGTTGAGCGATTTATCAGAATGGGTATTCCCCCAAGCCTGCGAGGGAGAGTGTGGAAATGTCTTCTCACTATTGACAGTCTGAGAGAGACTACTGACTTTGACTACCAGGTAAAGTACAATAAAATGTGCACTGGAATGAATGGCTTGTGTCATCCTGATATAGTAAAGTAAAGTTGAAACTGTACAACTTAGTTACCAAATTACACTGTGTGGTAGGTATGGCGGGATGTTGTTAAGGCATTACAGTATACTGGAATATTGTGAAATCCTAAAGATTTGTTTTATAACACCAGCAAGTTACGAATGCAAATTTTTCTGTTAAGTATTTTCAATAGCCATCAGTGCATTCTTTAAAAAAAAAAAATAACATGTTAGTGTTGAAGAAGTATTGAAAAAATGCTCTGTGCACCTGGATATGCAACAGGTGCCTTAGAGGAAAGTGCAACTAGAGAACAGAGAGCTTACTGCTGAAATTTCAGCAGTAGGTAAGACAGTGTATGGGTGTTTTTTTTGTTTGTTTGTTTGGTTTTTTTTTTAATATAAAGCAAATAACGTTGAAAAACATTTTGTAATTTCAGCTTCTTGGATGTGAAGTTTTTCTTTTGTTTGCTATATTTTTGTAAATAAGAAATTTCTTTTAGGTTTTAGACTGTTGATCATACAAAACAAGATATTTGAAAATTTCATCTTGAATTTTGGTAACTGTGATGGACTTCTTATTACTACTTTTTTAGGGTCAGGGGTTACTCTAACTCTAACCTTTCCAGAGTGTTTAAATGAAGAGGTGCAAGCTCTGTTTTTACAGTAGTCCCTTTACATAATACAACTTATTTAACTTCAACTTTTTATACACTTATATATAATTTTAACAGAGAAAACTCCTTGTATTCTGGTTCTTCATGAATGTAACACCAAGAGTTGGCAAGCAGATGCCGCCATTTCCCTCAGAGTGCATCAGCGAGATTATTTCCCCAACACTAAACAATAATCATGATTTCATTGTACTTTAACTGATCCAGGTTATGAGTGACAATTCCTCCCTTACACTGTAATTCATTTATAGCAGGTGTTATTAATTGATGGCTTCTAACCCTGGAATGTGTTGAATGTGTTGTGTTTTCTCCAACAGAAGTGCTTGTCAGAGGTGCGTGGGCCCTTGGTGGACTTAGGAGTCAGTGAGTACGGTATCCTGTCGGCAATTGCCACACTGAGTGACACCCAAAACGACCTGGGTTTGAATCATCAACTGCCCTCAAGCTGCCCCAAGCCCAGATATTCTGTAGATGACATCACACTCTTCCGACAGATCGCCCTGGACCTACGTAAGCTCAAATAGAGAAATTAAGTTGTGAGATTAGTGTGTGCTTAACCCTAACCCTGTAGCATGTTGTTTTCTGGTCAGAACATTGCCTCTGCCTTTTTAAAGTGAGGGTTATTTTAGTAGTTTTCAGAAGTGATTTTAAAACTGATTATTTACTGCTCAAAATTATAGAAAATAAGTAAATGCTGACCTTTAGTATTACATGTGTTACTATGCTTTTCTCATACTGCATAGGGTTATTGTTCAAAATTTGTGGTGACCAGGGCCCAGTTTTCAAAGTTAATGTAAATGTATAAGAGACACAGAGAATCCAGGTGAACACCTAATACAAGCACGCTTCAGGTCTGTTGATGGAGGATATATAGGTCACTACTAAAGGTGTTCTTCATAATGTTTGACCTGTTCCATAGAACGTTCTTTCCCAACCCACCGCTCTCTAATGGGGGACAGCCCAGAAGCCATAGAAGGTCAAGCTAAACTTTTTAGGGTCCTCATTGCCTACGCCAGATACAACCCACAGGTTGGATACAGCCAAGGTAATGGACTAAATCTTTGGACAGTTACATGATTTTGCTGTGTTAATTTGTTAATTTTATTTAATTTATCTTGGGAGTTCTAAGAGTAGGCCTGCTATTTAAAACAGTAGAAAGTGTTGCCTTTCTCTTTCCCTCTCATATTGAAGTAATTTTTTTCAGTTTTTTTAAATTGTTCTTTACGCAGAGGGGGAGAAGGCAGACATTTATTTTTATTGAAGCTAAACGGTGTCCTCTCTCGCTCACCAAGTGCATGTTGAACGCCTATCACTTGCTTATTGTAAATAACTGCAGTATATGATATAAACACTTGATGGCAGCAGAGGACTTTTAACATAAAGAGACTATTGCTTGTTATTTTGTGATATGGCCAATATTATCCTTTTCTGGTTTTAAAGGCTGCATTACAGAAAAGTGATGTAATTTCTCTAAACTTAAAAAACTTTTTGTTCTTATTTTGCCTTTGGCTACTTTTCTACTAAATCTACATTACTAATGATTTTTTAAATTATTTGACAAATTAATGGTCATCCTAATACTCCATGTCAATTAACTTTTTAAGGTTTATCAGTTTGTTTTTAAAATTGATATAAAATGAAAGAATCAAGTTTACATCAGTGTAGTATGATGTTGCATTATGTGACTTTTTTTCTTTTCTAATGGCATGCTGTTTTACATCTTTTGTTCAACATCCATCAACCCAACTATCCCTCTGCATGCAATCCTAGCCTCACTGGTGTCAAAGTCAAATGAATATTAAGCCCACTTTGGAAAAAAAGTATGGAGATATATGTTATGCCCCATCAGTCAGCTTGAAAATAGGGAGATGTGATTTTTGATCCATATGACCCACCTCTGCTTTGTATTCATTAGTTAGACCATATAACCATATAAAGTTACAGTCGTTAGGAATATCTGTGAATGTTCTCATTCATCCAGGTCATAGTTATTTCTGGGCAAACAAATCGAAGGCAACTGGACTCAGTAATATGTCGTTAGGAAATGCAGAATCTATTTTGTTTCTATTCAGGAAAATTATGTGTGTGTGTGCATGTGCGTGTGTTTGTTTCTCAGGAATGTCCTACATAGCTGCAGTGCTCCTGATGCAGCTGGGAGAGGAAGAAGCATTTTGGGCCCTGACAGCCTTGTTGGATAAACCTAAATATCTGGCCGATCTGTTTGACCTCAACCTTACCAAGTAAGAAAGGGTTTAAAGTATATAATAAATAAAAAACACATTTACTAAAGTTCTACATTACAGCTGTTTAGTTTAGTCTAAACTTGAGGACAACCAGTGAAATTTGCAAATTTCTTTTTTAAATAACCATTGTACGTTTGTCATGTGAAGTATGGGGAGCAGTATTTTGGCCATGGCAGGCAGCCACAGCAAGAAAACAAACTCACAAAAGCTAACTAAACATTTTTTGATTATTCATCTGATCCACTTCCACAATACATTTGTGGTTTTCGCTGTTGTGGACCATTAGTGAGACTTGTTTCAGCCTGCAGAGAAGGAGTTAGACAGCACTGAGAGCAACCCAGGAAGCCCTCCCTCTATGTTATGAATAAAGCTTTAAACTATTCCGTACCGTCTCAGAATAAAACTGGAAAGGAAACAGCGGTGTAACACGTAGAAACATACATTTTGATCCAGTTGATCAGGAAAGGCCTTATTTAAATCCCTGCACCAGTACCAAAAAATACTTCAGTGGTTAAGTGTATGGTCATACTACAATGGTATAAATCAATGTTTTAAATTCCAAAATTACTCACATTATGTAATTGCATCAAAATGGATCCACTGAAAAGGTACCTTAAACAATCTTTCTGTTGAGCTCCTGAGTTCTGTAGCTGCTGTCTTTGAATCATATCTGTAGCACAGCTACAGTAAACTAAACAGTGCTGTTTGGTCTAATCAGGGTCCAGCATCAGGTGAAGGTGTTTGACCAGTACCTTAAACACAGGAAGCCAAAGCTGTTTCAACATATGGTGAGTGCTCTGAGATTTTAAGGGGTTTGTATGTGGAAGGAAAGTTCTTCCACACACAAAGTCCCAATTTTTCTGTCAAGCACAAAAACATGCAGATATAACTGTTAACAAAGTACTGATCATAAGCAGACATTGAAAAAAATGCTTCTAAAACACATAATGCGTAGAGAGATATGTATTTGATTGTGTGTGTGTGTGGGTGTGTGTTTTGGGCCAGATATTGCTAAGTGCTGAGTACTAAGGGAGAGGTCTCTGCTACAATCCATCAGCAGCAAGGCCTCTTCTGTCTTTCACACAGGCCCTAAGCTTGTCATGTTCGGCATTACTATTGTTTGCACATGGGAACATGTCATTTTCTCCCTCTGTCACTATTGGTATTGAACTGTTTTCATTAAGTATATTTATCATCTGTTCAGTATGGCCCTGCTTTTCCAGCAAGCAGTATATTTGTTATGTTTTAAGAAATATCTGCTAAGGTCTAAAAGTTCATAATAAAGTTTGTATTTAGTAAAACTCATTGTTTGGTTTTTACAGATTCTCCTAAAATATATTGTGAAGCAGAACAGACAGACTGATATTAATTTGAATTTTATGCCATTTTATATCCATGTTTTTTTGAGCCTTGTTAGTTGTGTGACTCTCTTGGCAGTATAGCTCTGTTAGCAGTGGCGGCTTTTCTTGGTCCGTTTGTCAGGTTGGTTGGATGGTCATCCACCACCGTGGTCTAGACTAAAATATCTCGACTACTCATAGATGGATTGCCTTGACATTTTGTACAGGCTTTCGTATCCACAGGAGGAACTAGTCAATATATAATTAACTTTTCATTTACTAACATTATGATAAAGTTTACATTTTAATTTGTTGAACACTTTTAATTTAAGACTAAATGCCTTAAAAGAAAATCACATACCCCTCAGCCTCAGCTGTACTTAATGTCTTATGCTAATCAGTAAATGCTGCTCGGGTGTCTATAAAGGGGCACAAAGGGATTGTGAAATGTCATGTCAACCCAGCAGGTCTAGATAATGGCTGTCCTTGAAGCTAAGAAACACACACACACACATAGGGACTAATTTTTAGGCACAACAGTTTATCCACTTACAGAAAAAAACCTAAAGATAACGGATACATAGAAAATGTTGGTTGGCATTAACTTTGGAATGGAGCTGTTCAACAGAGTTATGGCAGGCAAGCTGTACACAGGTTTTTGTAATTGTGCTGTACCCACCTGACTTGAACAAACAGAGACCTAGTGCTTTTTTAATGCCAGGCTTAAGCATACAGGACTATAATATTTTAATCCTATTTCGTAAGGCATGTGTTAACTGTTTCAAGCAGTGAATGTTACACTCAAATCTGTTAAAAATTACAGATGCACTGTTCTGTAAATGTTGGCAAGCTAATGATTGTTGATTGGTTTGTAACGTCATTTTAAAATTTAAATTTAGTAATTTAATAAAACTATCTTTTAAGCTAATCTCTACCTAAATTGTATACGCTTTGGATGGATGCTTAGTTAGAAGGTCAATAGAGGAGTGAAGTTGGCAGAAATTGGCAGAGAAACAGGTCCTAAACACAATGTTTGCTTATGCCAAATCAGCCCTCCCTGTTTTTCCAACCTCCCTGCAGGAATCAGTAGGAGTCCTATCAGTCCACTTTGTGATGCCATGGTTCCTCACTCTCTTCTCTTCCCTGCCCTGCTGGGACTCTGTCCTTGCTGTCTGGGATCTCATCATGCTGCATGGTATGTACACACACACAAACACAGTGTGTGTTGTACAAGACAGTAGATGAAACACTACCGTTATTGTAGATTTATCATGTGCTCACATTCACTCAATAGGGAGAAATCAATAGAGCATTTCTGATAAATAGTCGAGACAAGTGTTTCTTTATGTGACTTTTGTGATATAAATATGAATATAAACCAGTTTGGTCCAGAGTCAGAGAAAAGATAAGTGGACTAGTTGTATGGATTCATGGGTTGATAATTCAAAATAAATATTTTTCTTCTTTTCTGCCTTGTCTGTTTTACATTACTTTGTATTAACAAAGCATTAATGTGTGTCTCAACAATTGTTTTGAAAACCCTGCTGTTTGTCTTCAGGCCTGTCAGCTGTGTTCCGCACTGCACTGACCATCATAGAGCTCATGGAGCCTCGACTGATGGACCTGAATGATGAGGGTGCAGTGTTACCCCTGCTGTTAAGAGTACCTGTTGATGTGTAAGTAAAGTTAAGTTGAAATGTCATGGGACAGCATTAAACACTAAACACAAGCTGGTGTGTGGACATAGCATTGGTTTTGTGCTTACAAACAATCAGGTACTTATAAGTGTCATGTATTTTCTGAGGAGCATGACTTTTATCGTTTTGTCATTGCCCTCACATATTTTTGCTGAGGTCAATAATCCACATTTAGTTTAGCAAGTAGACACATGAGATATGTAGTCTAAGACCCACATCCATGAATGTTATCCCAGACCACCCTTATGTGCTGAATGCGCTGAAAGCTCCGGGTCCTTCTGAAGAATGCTCAGCACAGTTCTCCGAGCTGAGAGCTCAGTTTTTAGACTTTGTCCTAAATAAAACCCCAGGCAGCTCATGAATAACCATTAGCTCATCAGGACTGGACATGTTTTGACACCAAGCTTTCAAGGAAAAGTAGAGTGTCATTGTTTTGCTGTGGTTGTTTTTGTACATGTTTGGATTAAATGTCCTTTATGCTAAATTAGTTTCTTCAATGGCAGCCCACGCTGCTTTCAGTCAGACCCCTCTGTCTGTCTCTCACTATGTTGAATATAAACGTCACATACCGACGGACATGTTTTGTTGACATGGAGCTGTAGTTATGGCAACTCAGTGGGGTCACTAAGTTTGTGTGTGTGCGCGTGTGTGAGGCCGACTGGTGCACAGTGATTATTTAAATCTAGTTTATCATGTTTGTTTTAATAGATAAACCCCCTTTATCCTCAAAAGTTACACTCATTTGCGCTTCTCAGTGTAGAAAAGGTTCCACTGTTTAGACTTAAGTTTGTTTACCTTGGACAAAGATCTGTGCAGTGGACTCTGGATAAATGGAGACTACACAGCCGAGTAGTTTCCATAAATGTAGCTGTGTCACAGGTGGTGATAAAGCACTCTGTCATGAGCCAGAGGGGGGAGAAGGCGTGCAAGGTACGACCCAGTGACTTGCAAAGTGAATTATGAAGGACAAATCTTAAGGCTCTTTATGGAGAGAAGTTAAACAACCCTTTAAATGACCGTATTAATGCTTTTTTTTGCAATTTTCTGTATCAGACTTTTGAAAACGCTTTATGGCACAGGTGTGTTCTTTCATTAAACTGTGTTCTGTGTGCTGCAAGGAAAAAAATATCTCATTTTCATTCATGTTCTTCTGTTCGTACATTCATGCATCAAGGGCAGCATTGACAGTCCTATTTTGTTCAAGATCTGTTGTTCAGTGGGCAGCCTGCCATAGCGTCACATTGAGAAGTCCTTGTTGCCTGCTTGGCATCATTATGAAAGGCTGGTCAGAAGTCAACACTAAGTGGTCTGACTGTCTCCCAGGGCAGGATCCCTTTACACTGAGAAGATACTATTGAAGAAAGAGGGAAACAGGACGAATGGGGTGAAAGAGAGAAAAAAGATGAATGGAGGGTCAGAGAGAGAAGCGAGTAGAAAAAGAAGGTACACTAATTGGAGAGGGTGGAAGAGAGTGAGAAGGGGAAATAAAGGAGGGGACTGGGGCAAGATCTTAAACCTGTCTTGATTTTCCTTAAGGATCTCTGCTCTTTTACTCACTGAATGGTAAAAATAGGAGTTGCCATGCACCCATATAGGCCATTCTGATTAATGGTTAGTTGAGAGGCTCATCCATCTCATGTGTCTATCTGTCTACACTGGGCTTTCAATCAGCTGCCGCCTTAGTCATAGGTTGCAACAATGACTCCCAGCACACCCTATGTCACTAGTCAAAGAGAAGCTTCACATTCTGTGGAAGATGTATTCAGTTTCTGTCAGTCTGTTTTCCTTACACTTTGCTGGTGTTTTCCTCACCTGCTCCTCATTTAAACTTTTGGTCTCAATATGGATCACTTTACCAGTGCCTTTTATTTCTTATTATAACTTTTTATATTTCTACCTCTCTAATGCATGGATACTACCCACTCTGCCTCTCCCACTGTTCAGCCATACTGCTGTGGGACTCAAGGCTATGTAAAACTGGTTTGTCTGATAGTTGGTCAACCACATTGGTCTGTACTGAAATATCTTGGCAAAAAGTAAAATGATTGGTGAATATTTTTATAGGTATTTACATCACTGATTATTACAGACTTTTTGTCAGGGCCACTAGAAGCCATGTGGCTTTGAGTCTTTAGAACCATTATATGAATCTTCAAAAAACGTAATAAATTTTGTTGTATTGTATCTGCGATACCAATGACATTTTCATCTCCCTGTGCTTTGTTAAGTGCCTTTTCGGAAATGGTAAAACTGGCTAAACATCAGCATGTTAGCATGTTGTTGTGAGCATGTGGTCATGCTTGCATTAATTTTAACTCAAGGCACTGCACCTTAGTACAGTCAGCTTAGTCTTGTTGTTTCATAATTTGCAGCTTTACAACTCTAAGTACCTTAATACCTTAATCTGATAAGGGACCTGTTTGTTTCTTTGCCTTTTCATTTAACTTGAATGTTTGTGG
>JAPZDZ010000023.1:3386670-3414617 GCA_029783805.1 Acanthurus tennentii | reverse complement strand
ACACAGTACTGTGAGTCAGAATAAAGGAAAAGTGGACATGGTAGAATAGATGAATGGAGGGGATGAGAATATTATGTGTTAGTTTTAAATTGAACTGTACAAAAATAAGAACTTGATATCTGAGAAAAAGAAAGTAATGGAAAAAAGAATTATTATTTAAATTACTCATAAAATTATAAGAAGATTTATTGAAGACGTTCAGGGTCTTGTGGTAGAAAAATGCACACACACTACACACACACACAGACACACACACACACACAATGACCCAGAGACAATTTGAGGGCTGTTCTGATGGATGATTGCAGAGGCAAAAACCTTAAATTCTTTGAACTGTGTTTAGCCATCACCATGAAATGACACAATAAAATGTTAAACTTGTAGAGTTTTAATTAGAGGCTCCAGACTCGCATTAGATTGCTCATCATTCTAGTTTTGGCAGCTATAATTACAGGATAGATTTTAGTATAGATCTGGCTTTTCTTGTTTGTTTCTTTTTTGTCCTCCCACACTCAAGCTCTCCTCTCCTCCCTTTTATTCATTCTACAGTCCTTCTCTTCCTCCTTCTCTAATTTCCTTTTCCGAGTTCTCTTCTCCTACTTTTTCAAGAGTGATAAATCTGTCCCTACACCAAACATTAGCCTTCCCTGTACTCTGATATGAATTGCTTATGGCTCACTGCACAACTTCACGTAGCCCAGCTTCTGGAGCTCTTGTTGGACCTTTGCCCTCTGGGAATGAACTCTGACATTGCAGTGGGCTTTAAGGCACATTTAGAGACAGACTTTGAATGACAGGGTGTGGTAGAGGTCAAAACTCACAGGTCAGTGGGGATCAGGGGCGAACAGGCCCACTCTCTTCCATTATGCCTTTCACCTCTGTTTACTCTCTTTTTCCCACAATTCTTTCTCCATCCCCATCCTACTTTTTTTTCTCCTTAACTTGCTTCATTCAATCTAATAGACAGGGCAACACTTTTCACCAGTAGACATGTAAAAAACAGTTATGTACTGTCTTGGATTTGTTTTGCATTTGTCTCTCCTTTCTGGACTTTGTATGCATTTATTTAAAAATGTGCCTCAAGTGCTGATGATGCACCATGAGCCGAAATTCTGATTACACTCCTTGAGCAACTCTTGTGTCTACCAAGCACACTCACATAATTATAATAATGATGTCAGTCAATAATTGGCCTTGTTCCATCATGCCATTAGCCACCATGATCTAATTTCATGCTGCGCAATGTCTGAGTAGTTTTCCACACAACAGCAGTAAACATTAGAAGTTTGTTACTTTGCTAAACAGTTGAAGCTGTGCTGCCTGTTGCCTGCAGCTCTTCATCCTGCTCCTTTTCCCCACTCTTTCATTCTTGAGAAGTAACAACATAAAGAATGAAAACCTTTTTTTAAAACTAATCTCCTGTCAAAAATTAAGAGAATTGTTGTTTAGAGCATGTTTAATAATAACTGTTAGTGTTAAACTCATTGCCAAAAACGTTACTTTATTACTACTTATTATGCATTATTACTACTCAATTTCCTTTCTGTGTTTTATAAATACACACCTAATTTTTTGCAAAAATTGAAGTGAAAAATTATAATTGTCACCACCAGGAAATGTTTGGCTTGCATTGCCTCATTAGCAGCCAACAATTATATACATAAATTTTATAAATGTGGACACAATGAATGGACTTTTTTTTGGTGAGGGGAGGCAGAAATAATAACAACACATCCATAGAAAAAAAAACATCAAAAATAGGATTTGGTACCATGAAAATTTCATGGAATAAAACTTTGACACAGTTTGTAATTCATACAAAACTTTTGCAGATAGAAGTTAAATAAAAAGATCTTTAGTGCAGTTTTTGATGGATTTTATGGCTGTTGAGATTGTTAGGATTTACTTTTAATTTTTATTCCATAATTTCACTATAAAATTAGTTGTTTACATGAAAGAGTTTTCCAATCCTGATATGCTGTGGAATTAAATTGCTTTCCTAACTTGTACCCATGTCTGAACCTCTGTTCTTCCCCCCACCTGCTCTGTTTCCCTTCTTCATTTACTGCCTTGCCTACATCTTTTCTCTGGTGTTGTTTTTTTTCTCCCTTTTTCCCACACTCCTTTCCTGCTCCTTCTATTCTCCTATTCATGCCCCGTCATGGCCTCCACACTCTTATTCCATTGATTTACCAACAAACTAAAGGGACTTTTCATTTCTTTTAGCTTTGACTGTGTGTCTGTGTGTGAATCTGTGCATTTGTTTTCCTATGAAAGGCTCTGATTGTCATCACACTCATGTTGACTGCTGGGTGTATTCTGAACCACTATTAAATACATACTAATCAGGAACATTTTTAAGTCAGTGTTACAAAGACATGAAAGGCTTCAAGCACGCAAAAACAAGTAGCAAGAATAATTAAGCTGCTTTCTGCTGTCTGAATAATGAGGACATTCTATGAGACGTTGATCCCCTTGGGTACTAAGGTATTGTAACATACCCAAAGTGTAGTGACAAATATGAGTGTGGTTGTTAATGTTTGGCCATAATTATGTTTATGTGATTAGCTCTATAGGACACCCTGGGGATATAGATGTTTGCTTGCGGTTTGAACAAAATGGTTTTGAATTCTCTGATGTAACAATGAGCTATGATTGAGCACATGTCAGCTGACACTTATGGCAAGATTAGATTTTGTAAACACCTGTTACATTCAAGGGACTTCAGGGGAACTGAACTGTTTTAGACTTTGCTTTGACTCTTTGACTTGTGAACTTCCCAAATTATGATAAGTAATGAAAAATATTACAATTTACATATTTAACTATATGCACACATTATTTTACATATTAAAACCCTTGTTTTTTGCATTCAAGAAGATTATAATGACTTGCTGAATATGAAGGGAAGAGACTTAACAGAGTTACTTACAGTAAAGTTGGGTATGTTCCCCTAAGACTTTAGGACTCAAAATTGGTTTAGAATATGTTTTGTGGTAAAAGAATATATGTAATAACATTTACTAATCATACTGTGTCCCTTCCGTTGCTCTTATGGAAAGTGAGCATTGTCGTCTTCGGCTCCAGTAAAATTTTTTCTGGAGTTTGTTTCAGTCTTTGTTGTGGGCTCTGCTTTGAGCTTAGTCCTCTGTCCTATGTCTGTGTGTGAGGAGCCAAGAAGCCCATCTTCAACAGACAGTGACAAAGACTCAACTGAGGGCAGAAAGCAGAGAAACTTAAGTCTCTCACTCTGGTTTTACTCATTGCTTTAACTTCTTTCCTGGATAACATCCATGTATATTTTCACTTTCTTCACTTAAACCTGAAACCGTATTTGTTGGTAGGAAATAACTGTTTACTTTAACAAGAAAGTCAAAAATTGCCGATTACCAATTACTGGTTGTTTCAAAGAAAAAAAACAAAAACAAAAAACAACATTCAAAAAAAAGCATTCAAAGCTAATAACCATTATTAAAGCAACTTTTATTGCATAAAGATTGTTTGAATGTGACTATATCTGTACGTAATTTGCATAAAGTTGTTACTTGATTCATTTAATGTACATAATTATGTGACAACTGTAGAACACAATTATAAATGATACACCAAAACAACTTAAAGTTTATCAGAGAGCTGTTTTGAACATTAGGTTACATTGAAAATGAACTGAGTGGAACCAGATCAACATGCAAAATTTACATCTGTTGTTTTTCTGTATTAATCTTGCCTCTGTGTTCTGTGTTTAAACTTCTTGGCTCCATCCCTGGCTGTCTTGTATTGTTGTAGGCTGTTTCTTTAACCTTCTTATCTGCCTTCCTCCATCTGTTGATCCCTCACAGTTCTCTGGCCCATTGCTGCTTTTTTTTCCTTACTTTCACTGTACACTTAGACACATTTCAACATGTGAACACACATACACATATCGAAAAGCATGAAAAACATACAGACATAATATAATAATGTGAAACTGAATCTGTTAAAAGCTCAAAAAGACCATTTAATCCAAGCTTGAATTAGTGTTTAATGTTCTGTAACAAAGTCTTTCAACAATCAGTACGGAGATATTGTTCCAGTGAAATAGGACGAAATAGGAGTCAGGCAGTATAGTGTTCTGTTTTAACCACTCATTGAGGTTGTTGGTTTTTTTTTTTTGTAAGTGGACTATAGCCTCTGTGGAAATCCCCCTTTTCTATCTCTTAATCTTTGCTTTCATATATAATCTTTTTCATTTTTGTCTCTACTCTTACCACTGTTTCCTCATGTTAACCCTTTGTGTCTGTCTCTATATCCTTATCAGCACATGCTTAATAAATCAGTTGTGATTGTTATTTGAATCACCGCTGTGCAGTGTCTCACTGCTTACTAAATACATAGGACCTAATATATTTAATAAAAATGATTCTGTGAGAAAAAAAGCAAGAGTTTTTTCAGGACAGTAAAATTAAATACAATAGGCTAGTTAACTCTCTGTTTTTACCTCTGTGTTTGGAGTAATCATTCAATCAGCCGCTTTGATCTGTACCAGCTTTGTTTGTTGCTAATGATGAGCTAGACTGCTGAAATGACCACATCTGTTAGGTCTTGATAAGCCAAACTGAAGAAGGAACAAATTAATACAATTAATTTACCAACGTAATTACCAGAAAATAGCATTTTATTTTATGCAAAAGCTTCCTTCAAATTCAATATATAGAAAAATGGGATTGGATCTGGACTGTAACTAATCTCAGTCCCAAACAAATAGAAAAGCCAATAGTGTGACAACATTGGATCCATCACAGCAGTGTTTTGGCACACGCATATTTGTGAATGTTTGTAAACTGCCATTCTTTTAAAGGAGTGCCTGTGTGTGGGCAACATCATTATCTTATACAGAGCAGTCCCACTAGTCTTTGTTTTCACTTTTTTCTAGTTATCCGCTTATCTCTAACTAAACAAGACATCTAGTTGTTTTTGCAAGATTTTTCTCTTTTCCTCTCTTCTTACTCGTTGTTTTCCTTCCTTCCTGGCCCTCCCTCCTCTTTCACCTTCTTTCCTTTCTTCCTTTCCTCTTCTACTGTACCTAGCAGTAAATATTTAACAGTCCTTGTGTTGCATGACCAAACAATAGGCATAGGAGTGTTATGGAGTATTGGATGACTGGGGGTTAAACAGAGTCATATCCACTGCATTAAAATAACAGTAATTTTTTAAATTACTTGACTACCACTTAGAGTTGTCAATTGTTTGATGATAAGCAGACAGTCAAGAGATCTTTGTCTCTACCTTAATAGTGGTAAACTGCAGCAGGCATGTTCATAGCCCCTGGCTTACTACACCTGCATGCGCTTATTGAGCTTCTTAATATCAAAAATGTTGGAGCACCTTTTCTTTTCTTTTTTTTCCAAAGTCTTCACAGTTGATTTCTTGCCAAAAAATGAAGTGAATTTAAAGATTAAACAGTACATGAGAAATTAAAAGAAAAATAACAGTTTTTAGTTTGATCAATTTTTGTGCTCTGAGTAATGAGATCCCATTTCATTGTCTTTCTCTAGTTTTTTTGATTGTTTTTTCTGGCTGTACTGCAACTAACAACTTTCTAGAAAATCATACGAGTGTACAGCAGAGTGTATATTCCCAGTCACTCTGTTACATCTGTTCTAGCAGAAATCCATGCCAAACAATTTTGCAATTATTTGTGTTACAATTAGCAGTTTCAACATTAAGTTATGCATTGTTGCATCTGACATAGGCCATCCCTTGAGTCAGGCAAAAGCCTTCCTGCTGCACTCAGAGCAGAAATGAACAGTAGGACTGAACAGCCAATGCTGTGAATGCCCTGGAGTGTGGTAATAATGCCTCTTTTTTCATACGACCACTTTGCCATACCCTGTTTTGAACAGACCCTGTTGCAGATTTCATCATTTAAAACTAGCATGAGAAACAGTAAATAAACAATGTGTATCCAGTGTACCCAGTGTATCCCTCGTCATCCTGGAGATCAGCAATAGTAGAAGATCTCTCTCACTCCAAAAATAGTTGCTGTGAACCTACCAGCTAACTGCAAACATTAGGTGATACACATAAGCAACTAAACCGTACAGTTTAAGTGTCCCAGTGTTTTTTTCTTCAGAATTTTTTTTGCAGTAGCAAAATATCATCATCATTTGTAAAAAAAAAAAAAAGGGCATATTGTACTGAGTTTGGCATCCAGTTATAAAAAATGCTGACAGGACAGAATAGATGATAACAGATATAGGCATATGTATGTCTACAGAGGAGTTAAGATTTACAAAATGCACCTGAATGTACCAGGAAGACTCCCTGTCAGTACACTCACGCTTGCCTATATAAAGTGAGATTCAGAGGTTACAAGGTGCACTTGAAAGCACAATGAGGCTGTCCTTGTGTGTGTGAACCTCACAGACAGGCAGCAGAAGACAGAGGCAGCTTGCCTTTAGATGGCACCAAAATGCAGTAAAGACTCGAGCATAGACTTTTACTCCATGACTATTCTGGTGTGGTTACGATGCTATGCTGTGAACACATTCTAAAATGTCCAAGCTCATAACCTAGTGCCCCACCCTATCAATGTTGTTTCAAGTGTGCACGTGTACTCATCTCCTATGTATGAGTGTAGTCTTTGCTGTCTGGAGGTTTGTGTATTTGTGTGTGTATGCCGAGCATGCATGTTTGGGTGTGTTTGTGTGTGTGTGTGTGCGTGTGTGTGTGTGCAGGCATGCATGTTCATGTGGATAGCTTAAAAGCTAAACCACATTACGCTTTTCCTTCCTTATGACTGTCTCTGCAGCAACTCAGTCTTGGTCCATCAAGAGCAAAGGTTGTTTGTCTACCCGAACAAACTCTCTTTGTCATTGGTCATGTAAGCAGGACAGCTGTTTCATCAGAATGTTATTTTTTCCCGCTTCATGATGTAAAACCAGCCTGTACAGCTGCAGAACAAGGGTCTACCTGACAATTTTTTGGTTAAATTATTTTAACTTGACCAAAGGAGCCTGAAGCATCAGTGCTTCAGTTTGCTCCAAACAGACAGTCCTCCCTACAAAATTTTTAACTGAGAATATGCTAGCCTGCATGAATGTCGATTAATTGGAACAAAATCCCTTACAACTATGTCATGGACTGCTAGATGTAAGCCCAAGAACATCCTGAAAAGGAAAGGAAACTGTGCTATAAACACTCTGAGCTCTGACAGCTACTCTGCCCTTGGATGTACCAGCTGATTATAAAGCGACTTGAAACCACCAGAGTTACTCAGACAGAACCCAACAGTTTCAACCTCTACACTTAATATCATCTTCTAATATCTGTTCTACAGATGAACTGAAGACAGCTGGTTCTTGTGAACAACCCTGGTACTGTTTCATCAGAGGGTTAGGGCTCGGGAATGTTCTTCTTAAGATCCCACAAAATATCACAGTAGAATTTGGTATCGGCAGTCTGATCCTGAAGGATAAATATATTGTGCATAATCCCACAAATATCAAACGAAACCAACAGAATGCTCTTGGTTACAGCCCTGACCTGATGTTTCTTTTTTATTTTGAAATTGACCTGTCTTTCTCCCACCCAAGTCTCTTGCCCAAGGAGATCTGTGCAGAATATGACACTGTGCTGCTTCTGCTCAGTCAGGAAACAATAATTGTGCATGCACCAGAGGTCATGCTTGTACCTTAGATGATTATCATGGGATGTAAGTTGGGTGGCTGTATCATAGAAATAGCAGTTTCTCCTCTCAGCATAGTTGGTAAACGTGTAATCTATTTTGAGGTCATGCTGGTGGCAATCCTGACAAAATAGCTGATTCCAAGCGGTGTAACCCAAGCTCAGCATTACAGGCTTTTCTCAGGTGTTCATTACTGAAAAAAAAAACATTTAAATGGTTGTATAAATCAGTTCGAACTGTGATTTGCCTTTTAGTCATAATGATATGCTCAGTTTACCATTCTTCACATCTGCTGGCTAACACCTTTTCTGCCTATTTCAAAAAACCTTATGTCCCCTAGCTTTTTTTTGTATTCAACTTAGATTTGATTTCCTTTCTACTTAAAATGTTCATTTGTTTTAATTTGTTTTGGAGTGCAGAGAGGTCATCATTTTCAGGTGTCATTTGGTGCAAATGAAATTCATGCACTTCATGTCTGATTTTCTCTTTTCCTGTAGGCTAGGTGTTTAGTTTAGAAAGAAATATTTCAGTGTGTCTTCCTGTTTCTGTTCCCCTTCTGTATTTCTTCCCTTAAGACATTTTCTGTGTCAGTTACTCAGTCCTATTAGCCTCCCACCCCCACCTTACCCCCGCCCCGGAAATGATCAGCACTTCAAAGCTGCCATTGAACATGAGCTCCTAGGCCACAGGATCTGCTGACTCCAGCCTTACATAGAGCTTATTCAATCCCAGCTACAGGTGTGCTGCCCTGCCAACTCCCGGAGGACGGCAGATGCTTCAAACACACCAAAACACAACCTTCAAAAGGCTGTGTGTCATCAGCATTAATTCCTGGACACTGAGGAATCAGCAGAGTACTGTGTCATCTGAAACTGACTTTGAGTGAGAGAGAGAGAGTGGGCAGTAAAACACACACTGTCATTCATACCTTCTCATTATATCCCTTAGTCATAGAGAAACCTTGAGCTGAGCTCACCAACACTGACAGTCTCAACTGTTTTTGTGTGTGTGTGTGTGTGTGTGTGTGTGTGTGTGTGTGTGTGTGCATGGGTGTGTGTGTAAGTTGTGAATTTAACCAGATATTTAATTTAATAGCTCTAAGTCACCACATTACCATGCTTGTGTTATCTAACTACTCATCATATGTTTGTGTTTGTGATTATCCTGGGTATCTGTGGTGGGTGTGTTCAAACAGACCTTGATGCCAACAATACCTGTAATTACAACCTAGACCTTCGACTCAACTCTGACCCGCTCTAAAGAAAGATAATTGATAGAAAAATAGAAGAAAAGGGAAAGAGTTTGAGTTTCTCTTCAACTCCCCCCCATTTTTTACACACAACTGGTCGGACAACATGTTACCCCAACATTGTGTCTACGTAGGATCCATAGTGTGAACGCAGGGGCCAGCTTTAATTTTCCATCTCTGTCTGCTCAGAAAGTGTTAATGCACATTATTGAAAGCGGGTCAGACCCTGACCCATCATCCTGTAAATTTATATAAGAGGTTCAATATGTTAAGTTGCTAGTACTTGTAAAAATCGCTGAATTTTGCAAAGGTGTATCTGCCTCTTACCTAATGTTTTCTGGGGGAGGCTGCAGCTTGCTATGACCCTGCTTAATGAGACCGTGAGAATGAAACTGACTGCTGAGTTGCAGCTTCAGAAGGAGTAGAACCTGAGTTCCAGCTGTAAATCTCACACACACATACACATACATATACAAACACACATAGTCATTCAGACCTTCTCATTACGACTCTGAGTCATACAGGAACTGTGCAGGTGAGCTCACCAGCAGTAATGCCTCCAGAGTTTGTTCCCATGCTCGACTGTCTTTGGCTTTTACAAGGAAAAATTTATAATGCTAAAAAAAAGTCAGATGATGCTAATTATCTAGCTTTTTTATCACCTGATACTAGAGTGGAGTTGTTAAAAGATGTTTAAATTTGGACGTGCAAAGTAAACAGGAGTGAACATATTAGCAGATCAACGATATTTGATGAATTTTCCCCTTTTTTCTTTTTTTTTTTCAAAATGCCATATGTTCTTATCCCCTTAGTCTTTGTGTGGGAATGGAAGACAGGCAGTGACATGTCAGTGTTTTGAAGTCAGCATTTGACTGTGGAAGAGAACCTCTCCTTAACTGATGTCTGACAGTGATTGAGACAGATCGGAGGGAGGGAAGGAAGAAGACAGAGACAAGCAGAAGAGAGCCATGGGCTACGGGGTGGGGGGTGTTTGGGAAATGGAGTTGCTTTGACATCAAAGATAACCCTAACCTGACTCTGGACTCTGGACTCTGTACAAACCATGCTTCAGGTTAGGAGACACACACTTTATCATTGGCTCTTCCTGTTTGGTAGAGCTGTTATCCTTGGCTTTCCACGTGACACAAACTCACATGCTGATTTGTATCTCAGCCTTACTCCAGCTCAGCAAGTTAAAAGAAAAAAAACTGGACTGGGCCACGTTCTTAAAAAAATACTGAAATTACTCTCATAGTTGAAAATGACTTGACAAAATACCTGTGACAAAAAGTTTACTTTGATGAAAGATGACAACTTTTGGCTGTGATTTTTAAAAGTATGGGACAACTGTACTACAGATTCAGTGTGTAAATGACCTCAGTAATGTATACTGGGCCACTGCAGTTCCAGTAGTGGTGTTCACTAGGAGGCTGCTGAGTCCAGTTTGCTGCCCACTTGACCCAGCTCTGGTGCTTGTTCTGGTAGCCATTCCTTTAAAGATTCCTGCCAACATTTCTCTGTTCTGGACCTCAAAACCACCTCCAGGGGTCCCAAGTTTATGTGATACTGGTGATATACGGTGATGTACACCAACACTACACCCAGTTAGCTGCATGGCTAAATGGGTAGTAGCTACAGTCAGAAGCAGTTAGCTTCTTCCATGCTTCAGTCGTCCCCCTGATTGTCCCACTCTCCCTCTTGTTCAAATGGCAAGGCGCAGAATGGTGAATGGAGTGCGAAGCCCTTTTCTGCTTCTGACTGAACAATAGATATTGACATACACTCTTCTAATCTACTTACAGTTACGTTGATGATTAGGTGGCAGCCCTAATTGACCTCTGACAGTTTGTTTGAGATCTGAGAGTGTAATGCTAGCATCAGTGACTGTAGCTCTACGTAGTTAAAATTTGTAGTTTTCTTTTTCCAGACCAGTGTGAAAAGCAGAAGGAAACACCACCAACCCATGTCAGTGGAGGGAAAGAAAAAGAAAATGTATCAACACCGTCAGAAGGAGAAAAAACAGCAGAGAAAGGTGTGTGTGTGTCCTATGCCCCTACATGTGCACCAACACATTTTTAACATCTGTGTCATTCTATTTTTTGTGTGTGGCACAATAATGTTAGTCTGTGCAACAGGTCTAGACCTCCCACATCTATATATCTTAGCCTGACTGGTGAATGGTCTCAGCTAATACAGGAAAAAATATGTCAGTGGCACTAAATCAAAATCAATTGAGCAGGTTCAATGTGGGGCAGAGTTCATGCTTAAAGTTGACATGTATGAACCTGCATAATAGGGCCATAAATTGCAATTCTGTAACAACCCACAGTAATATTTTAAGAAAACTGACTTAAAAGCTTAAGACTATTAGAAATACAACTTGAGGCTAGATCAGCTTTAATATATGACATATGCATGCTTCTAGTTGTGTTACTGCACCCATCACCCTTCACAATACAGACTAAATACTTTTTACTCAGTCACCAAATAAAATTGCTTTATATATCTAAAATTATAATTTGAATTATTATACTGTAAAATAAATCCCTGATGGATGAAGTACATCTAAAAGAACTGTATTTTTAGCCATGTTTAAACATGATAAATCAGTTTTTTAGTTGTCCTTGTGTTATATAACATGAGATACAGCTTCACGATGTGATAGTATGCATGAGTTTGCTTACACACAAACATGGACAGTACATTGTATAAGTGGGTGTTTGTGTTCACAGCTTGCCTAAGCAGGCAGATCCTGCCCCCCTGAGTAAATATGGTGAGCCACTGATAACATTCATTTGTGTATAACAGGGACACATTCACACACCAAAACACACATAAACACAAAGATTTTTCAGTGGGGGTTTGTCTGTTGTGGAATGATAACTTATTTTGTAACTCAAAATAAACTGCTTACTGTATTAGCACAGGGTTCTTTCCAGGATTTTGTGAGTGAATGGCGCTTGTGTCCTGGATATCTGCAAAATTGAATTGTGATTATAATAAGATTGAGTTTTTGCATTATCTTGCCACATTAATTTATATTATCCACTTTTCATAGCCTTGGGACATGAGAAGAATGTGTTGGATGATTTCTGACTGAGATTCAGAAATTGCAGAATTTAGCCCAAGATTTTGACTAATTTTCTTTTACATGCAGACTCAGTAACCAGGGCAAAAGGTGTACTGACCCGGGTAATTCGTCTAGCCCAGCAATACCTGTTGGACCCAATGGGTAGAAAGAGGTCTGACGAGAAGGGTTTTCAAACACAGACAAAGCCCAGACATCGTAGTCCTGCACCTGGACGAGTGTTCAGGAGTCGAACCTCAGCTTCACTGTCACAAGCTCAGGTAAAGCTTTGTTAGTACAGAAACTGTCTGTAAAATTATAAGCATATTATCTGTAACTTATTTCACTCTGACTCTTTGGAAAGAAAATAAAATACAAGTACCGATCCTCCCAAGTAACTGTTTCTATTCCCCTTTCCTCACTTGAGAAAAATTCCACGTATAACTGTTGGACTACTATGGTAACAGTGTTGCATTTAAGTCTCTACATACTGTTATCATGTCACTGTTACAAAATTAAAATCAGCATAATTTCATATGGAAATGATGACATGACAGGACTCTAAGTGGCGTAATTACGACTTAAAATGCTATACCAAAAGTCAGTGCAGATTTGTTATGTTGCCGATTAATATCTCTGCACTCTTAAAGGAAACTGGTGGTAAGTCTTTCTTTTTTCGTGTATCACTGTAATGTAAGGATTTGTTGCACTGACCTCAGTTTGACTTTGCCTATAAGAATAAAAATAGCATGTGTGCTTGGTGATGCTCTTAGTGTACTTATGCACAGCACCATTCTTTTTTGTGCTGGTTGTTTTGATTGTTTCAGTACAACAAAGCTTAATGTTGTTTCAAATTAAATATGTATATAATGCAATAATGTTTTCTTGAAATGGGCTCTGCATGCTGTGTATGCTTTGTGCCTTTTACCTCAGCTGCAATTTTCTGGAACATTCTACTGCCTACCATCTAGAAAATCTGTCAAACTCTCCCCTTTATAATATGGAGTATTCTTTAGTCATTCAAAAATCGGGATCCACAGCAAGCCAGCAGTCTAAAAGCCTCGAACAAAGGACCAAGTGTCTGACAACCAGTTTCAGCTGCTTAGTCCAAATGCCAAATCCTTCTGCTAGGCCAGTTTTGACAGAAAGGCTCACTAAGTTGGCATCTGATGTAAAACACAACAGGGCTTATCTCTTTTGAGTCTGTGTGAAGTCTCATAATATTTGGTAACAAGGTTTTTTCTGAATGTTTAATTTGAAGGGTTTTTTGTTCTTTGCTTTTGTTGCCAGCACAGTCACAGCTAATTAAGAAGGTTGTGGTCAGTTGGACAGGGTTTAAGGGATCATGGTTTTGAGCCAGAGTGCGCCAAGGCAACAGTGTTGGCTGTAAAACATAACACATCCCATTGTGACACTCTTTAAGCAACCAGTTTTTTGTGATCAGCATTTTTGCTCATCAGAGTACTAACTGACTGCAGGTAGGAAATAATGTTTGAAATCCCTCACTTTTATTTTTAGAATTATATTCATTCATGGGCGTCAGAAACATAGGATATGAGTGGAACAAGTCCCACCCACTTTTTAAAATCATTACTTTGGACCCCCTCTACTTTTACTGTGTCAAAAAATCAGCGCAGCTCCATCCACTGCGCTATTTCAGAACGCTGTCAGTCAGATCCAATCCACTTGCTCATTAAGAGAATACTTAAATCTATGAAATGCCTTACCAACTTTTTATTGCTACCTTGTGTCTTCTCTATTTTTTCTTTGTGAAAATGGCCAAATGAATGAAATATCATACCACATTTTCACTGTTACCTTACTTTGTGCAGTCACAATTCAGTTAGCAGTGGCAATGATGCCTGTTGGCTGTTGAGTTACATGGGTTACACACTGTCTCATATAAATGATGGTAAATTGATTGGCTGTAGCTTATGTTCATTTTCAAAGTTTCTGACTGACAGCAGCCTCGTTGTTTGGTTAGCAAATTGTTAACACTAGCTAACATAAACAAAAACAAGGATGTTTTTAGGAGGAGGAAAGTTAATGGCTAAAATCACTGTACAATCACTGCTGCTTTCAATATGAATCAGTTCATTTCAGCCAAGTTACAGCTTAGACCCTTGTAACAGGGGTTCCCCTTGTGGCAGATAATCACCTGACTGGTCTGCAACATTATCTTACAATTTTGAGACCCACTGGATTATTCATCAAATCAATTTCTGTATTTTTAGCTATTTAATCTTTTATTATTATATTCACCACACAACAGCTGCTAAATAAATTGTCATGTCATTTTGTACAGATATTTATAATCTCTTAAAGGTGAAGCGTGCTCACTCAGACAATGACTTTTCTTCTGGAAGGAATGTATTTTATATCTGGGTGTGAGCCTCGCTGGTATTTAGTGTTTAATTTTAAGATGGTTGACCAGAGAGACGAAGAGTACCCAATTGTATGATTTATAGTCACATATATATCCAGTGTACTGTTGCTTTACTATTATTCCAGTTCCTCACCTTCACTTCGTCTGCTCTCTCAGATCAGATCCAGGAGGCGGAGCCAGCAGAGAGGGGGAGCGCAGCTGCCAGCAGTGCAAGGAAGTAGTGGTGATGTCACTGCAGCCCCAGTTTCTGTGACAAATTCAGATGGTTGCATTAAAACTAAAAGGTGGGGATGTGGCTAAATTTGCAATCAAAACATGACAAGCCTGCATGTATAAATATTAGCTACTTCCTGAAGTTTGTTTTTACCTTTAATTATGTATTATGATGCTACCTGCAGGCATGACTAGCCATCTATTAACCTCTTAATGTAAAGTCTAGAATGCCCCTGCAAGTGGTAAGTATTATTCCTCAATATTTATATGTTGCGTACACAGGGTCGGCACAATTACATGAATACCTGTGCAATATGTTTGAAGCAAATTCAATAGGTCCACAGTATGCAGTTTTTCTTTAAATTTTGTACTCTTTTTGAATCATTGCCCAACTTTGTAGTTGTTTTTATAGTTTATATAGTTTCAATTTTTGTGGCAATGCAACAACCAGAGACACACACACAGCATGCTCTGACTGTGAGTTTTTTCCTGACCTTGACACATGCCCATCTGTGTGGTATTATATAATTCACTGTGGATTGTGGTAAACTTTGTCTTGCAAAAAAGTACTGTATTAATGACTGTTGTGAATGTAGGGGACACTAGCTACATTTTTTTTTTTTAATCAAAATGTTATCATAAATCATTTCAATATGAAAAAAAAGTTCTGTCAGGTCATTGCCTGCTGGACCTTTGACAAAATACAACAGGCCAATTAAACTCTGATCGACTGGTCACGTGGGCCATAGGAGAACAACTGTTAAGTTGAACACTTCCCTGATCAGAGATAAGCTGACTTGAGAAATGCTGAACCACAGTGCACTTCTATTGTGCATGATTGTGTTGTGTGTTTACCCGTGACTGTATTTACAAGTATTAAAGCATGACACGAGGCTGAACCACACACCATGAGCCAGTCTGGTCAACTGTAAGCCACACATGTGCATGTATGTACAGCAGCATAAATTACAAAAGTGCAAACCAACTGCTTTGCACTTCTTATTGCATTTGCACAGTTAAATTGGGGCCCAATCATTTCTTTTTCCTTTGGAAGAAAGGTTTTTCCTCACCACTGTCACCAAGTGCAGGCTTTTGTGGAAACTGTAGGCAATTGTTATGTCTCTCTTAATTATAGTGTTTTGACCTGCTGTACATGCTCTGCATACATAAATAAAATTGACTTGACTTTCTGCCTGCTCAGATGAAGCACAAAAACCATTAGATTACATCTTTGATCAGTCATTTGATTCCTTAATGTTTCCCCTCCAGTGTTAGTTATTTGGCTGCAAGTATCTCCATGATAGGTGCATGATTCAAAGACAAATTGGAATGTGAGGTTATTTTTAGTCCTGATTCTGAAGATCTGTCCCTGTGTCAGAGCTTTAGACATTTATTTTGCTCGATCACAAAGTCAAAATTCTGTACCTTTTATTGGGTTTTTTAAAATACACTTTACTCTGTCTTTCATTGAATAGGCTCTTACATATCAGTAATTCTTCATTGTATACTTATAGGGCTGTACCAATTAATTCAAAACCTTGAAGCTTTGTTATTAGGTTTAATACTGAATTCAGGATCAACATGTGATCGCGTAGGTTAGGGTTAGTTGCTGTGCTCACTGTGGGACTCTGAGTGTTTTGTGAGTTGGACGGGTGGAGTGGAGAAACAGACAGTTGGCAGACAGCTGCTGCTGATGGTTTTACCCTCAAGAAAATGGGGCAGACTTGGTCTTCTGAGGGATTAAACACTCCAAATCACAATGAAATTTGAGGAGGAGAGCTCAAAGTTTGTCATCAAAACTTGAAATTAAAACATGGATTTATCTTCACCAAAATCTGGCTGCAGGAGCAGGACACAAGGTCGCCACCTACGCTGTTATTAATCTATCTTTGTTGACTGCTTCCTGAAGGGGAAATGTACTTTTTTTACTAATGTGCAGAGAGGAAACAGGTTAAAAAGAGAGAGAGAGAGACTGGAAGGAAATAACTGAAAGACCCAGAGTCTAGTGTTTGCAAAGTTCAGTCAAAAGCTGAACTAAAAACAAACACACACCCTTGGTGCCTGCCATTGCTCGTTCATTTTCTGCTACTTTACAGTGACTGGCTTTCTGGGGCAAGTAAACACAAATGATCCTCAAGTTAAGCTCATGCACAAGCAAAAAGCTTGTAGCCTAAAGCAAAAAGTTGCTTTTTATAATGGAGTGGGAGGTAGATGACATATATGAAATAGATTAAATCTTGCCATACATGCTTTTAAAACATTCACATCTAAAGGTCCCTGTTTAGCTTTTTTTTTGTGTGCAAAACATAAATAGAAAGACAAGTCATTTCAATGTTGCCCTCTTTCTTACACATGGTTTGCCACTCTTTGTTTGCCCACCTGACCTGCCTCACTTGTACCTATGTGTGCTTGTCTGTTTAAGTACAGATGCTTACATATTGTACTCTGCATGTGACACCTTCATCTTTTGTGGAACTGAACTCAGTTATTTACCAGTGAAAGTTCTCCTGTTTCATCATGTCCACAGGTTTACTTTCTTCGCAGTAAAACCAACTGGTCCTTCAGCAGCGCTAAGAATTTCACAATAGTCTTCTAATCCTCTCATTGTAATGTTTTTTTTTCCTTCAACAGGCACGCTGCTCAAAACAAAAGACTGTCACTCTCGTGCTAGAGTGTGTGTGTGTGTTTGTGTTTGTGTGTGTTTGTCAGTGTGTATGTTCCTGCGTATGACCTTTCCTCCATGCATATGCATGCACGTGCATGTGCTCGTGTTTCAAGCATACTCGTCATTCCTCTCAGAGTTAGTCTTTGTATTTAGTGGTTTAGTGATTTAGGTTGTGTTAAACAGCTGGTAGGTCACCAGGGGTCATCAAGGGGTCACCAAAAGGATTATTGTAATTGGGTGGAAAATAGTTGTCAAGGATGGAACTGAACATAGCTCTCTGACAGGTGTTGAAAACACATGTAATCTTAACAGGAAAAAAAAACATACTCTATGGTCATCAAGACCAGTGAGGTTTAACACCAGAGAATAGTGAAGTGTGAAAAGTGTTAGAGTTAAGAAGAGAGAAAGCATCTGCGCAGTGTGTCAAACAGCAGTACACATTTCAGATAAGGTTTTCTGTTTTAGTCTCAGGCTTAAAAATACTCAACATTGTTTGATTTATTTATCTATTAACGTTATGACTCATTGCCATCATCAGACATAAGTGTTTTCATGTAACTTTGGCTTACGGCTTTTTGTAGACCTGATATGACCTTTTTGGAGAGAGACCCAGAGGTGCAGAGTGGTTGGAAGTCAAGCTTTTTTGTCCTCCTACACCCCGCATCACTGATCAAAGTAACATGATTTTTTGCAGTTGAATCACTTGTCAATGACTGTTGTGAGTGTAGGGGACATTTGCTTAATATTCTCACACTTGATATCCTGATGCGTTTTCTGTTGGTTGTGGTGATCTATTATTTAAGTCTAATCTTGATAGTTTTCTTATTTGTGTTTATAATGTGTTTATGAGAGGGTAGAATGCAAGAACAATCCTCCTTGTTCCCATATTATATGTCATGCTTGTAAAACAGGTTTTGGAGAGAGAACTGTTGTCAGTTGGGAAAAAAAAGAAAATTATGAAGTCTTTAGTCATTAACCACAGAGGGATTTCTTTTCTTTCTTTCTTCCTTTCTTTTTTTAACTGATAACTGATCCATAATAAGAATATCATTGACAAGTCAAATTGACTTGTGCAGTAGAATATTTTAATTTTCTTTGTGCATAAGAGCAGAGAAGAAGATAATCAGTAATACATTTAATAAAGTGGTATTAAGAGACAGAATAATATTCAATTTCTTTTTCTCTCCCTGGTGACCTTGTGCCACTGAAGCCTTTACATAAAATTGTCAGGTGAAACACTTTAAGGAAAAGTTAGGAAGACTGCTGTTGTGACTTTTACATAGATATGACTTACACAAGACCAACATGAAGATTTACATCACAGTTCTTTTTTAGCAGTGTTTCCATCTGAAAAGGACTTCAGTTATGAGTTATTGATCATTTCCAGTAGGGGTGTCAGTGATGCAGAGATGGAATTGTTCATGAACGCTAAAGGACAATCTAATGCAGGACACTCTGCAGAATTTTGAATAATTTAGGCCTGATCTTGTTTTTTTTTTTTCCTTTCACTCTTACTTTCTTTTTGATGTTAATGTCAGTTTGCAGTCTTGGAAAAACCAAGTACATTTGAACATTGTTTTTTTGAAAGGTCTTTCTTGTCTTTTATATAAATTGACACCATAAGCACTTTTCAGTTTTTCTAAGGGCAAACAGTCACATTGAGGATCAATGTTTGACACTCAAGAATGTTTCCATATTTGATACATTCAAACATATTTAAGCTAATAGAAGCTTTACAGTGAAATTACCTATGGTCATACAAGTCATTTGACTGTTTTAATTGTTTGGGAGAATGATGTTAGGTGGCAGTGCCCTCCATTGGCTCTTAAACATTCAATCCCTGGTTCTGTCTTACATTACTAATTTAAAAGAGGCTTTTCTGGTACAAAGAAAGAATTACACTGAGCTCCAAGCAGAAAAAAAACAGCTAAATTAGACTCAAAAAATATACCAAACACACAACCTACCCCCAATGAAAATAATTTGTGTCATTGTTTTATTAACTGTTGATGCTGTTTTCATCATAAATTATAAAAAAAATTGCTCTTCTATATCCACATTACCCTGTAATAGTAAGTGGAGCACGACTTGAGAGCCAACACGACTGCCACCTTAATCTTTAAAAAATAATCATCTTGTGAAGACTCTGATATTATCAGACTTTGCTGAGTGGAATCCTGCTTTGAAGAGGTCAAAGTTCAGGGGTGGGTGCCCTTACTTAGCCTTAAGGGTCACCATGCTTGAATACCACAGTCACTTGACATTATACCATGACCATGTGACATATCCCTTGCTGTACTGTATTGTCTAAGCATCTAAACTATTCTTATGTCTTAGTCTCTAAGGAATCTTGTCAGAATTAGGTTTGGACATGTTGAATTTGTAAAGAAACTGGCAGACAAAAGACAATGTGAAAAGAACGTGACAACAAAAGTAGGAATGCTCTGCTTTTCTTTGTGGAATTGCTTCTGTCAGAATCCCTCTGCTCTCCTGCTTGCCTCCACAGGTTCATGTGAATCCTTTACATATTAATAGTTTGAAAGTTGATTACTCAGAGTAAGAATCCAAATTTTGTCTTGTGATGTTCTGTATAGCATATTGTATGTTTTTAAAGTCTCAGGATCAGCATTATTTCCGCATAAAGCTCTATCATGTTTTACCCTCAGAAATGATAACATAAACATTACATGCACATTTGTTATTTGATAGCACATGAATCTTTTTGTGTCCCTATCTTTGAGTTTCACTTTTCCACCTTCCCAAATATCTCCAGACCTCACACTGCTATACCACTGCTCTGTTCCCCATCCAGCCTTGTACACTTCTTCTTCTTTAAAGATTGTATTTACCTATACCCATGGACACACAAAAAGATAACTTCATTTATGTTGAGTGTGCATACTTTGAAACTTCATGGTCTGTTTTAGGATGTTTGACTTTTAGCAGCCAGTTCTTGATATTTCAGTTCCAGCCCACAGGAGTATTCTTGGTTGCCTTGTTTGTAAAGACCTCCTGAGCCCTTTTGTCACTGGGGGAGGGAATTTGTTTAACCCTACCCACACCCACTCCGTAATGAGGCAGCCACTATGCAGGTGCTTCCTGTGGTGTATTGGTACTTTATGTCTGCACCTGAGGATAAAGGGCATATCAGAACCCCATGGAAATAAATGTGTAATCCCATCAGAGAGTTGGGGGAGGTAGAAAAAACATTGATCTCATGTTGTTGCTTTTGTTTTGTCTTTCATTGGAAAGGTCTTTTTAAATTTTAGAAACTTTTGAATAGAAAATTTGACATTAAAGCCTTTTCAGTTTTGTTTTGTTTTTTTTTAATGTCCAGTGGTGCGTTAGAAACTTTCAGAAAGTTTTGCGAGCCTCCTGATTAAAAATAGGAAAATGAAAGCTTTTAAATTGTTGTTTTAAAACAGAAAAAGGAGGTATCCACAGTGTAATTATTATGTATTTACTTTTAGATAGATTAACTTTATTAGACATATTCATTTGTTTCCCTTTAAAGTATGATGTACCTTTAATGTATCTATTCATATTTTGTATGTGTGTGTATGTAGGAAATTATCAATATATTAAAATGGGTCAATTGTCAATTTATATATAAATTAATGAACAAATGTTTTAAAAGGGGTTAGGCTTCTTTGACCCTGTAATTTTGATTCCAGATCCGAGCAAACTTGCAACAGGGCGGGCACAGGAACTGGCGTAAAGATGGTTCACCATCGTAGCAACCACAGCAGAGCAAAGTCCCTCCGTCTTCTACGAAACAGAAAGAACCCACTGAGCGAGACCCCTCTCTCCACTTCTGTCCTCACTTCATCCTTCTGTTCCTCTACCATTCCTCAGTCTTCCTCCATTCCATCTTCAAGTCCTCCATCATTCTGTGTTCCTCAAAGCAGAAATCAACAAAAGGAGCAAGACATGGCCAGGACAGCTCTGATCAAGTAAGAACCTCATAAATTTTATCTGTGTAATAGTTAGAAATACAGTTTTTTATAGGAAATTTATAATGACATCCAGCTTTGCGCCACCTTTATACTCTCAATGTGCCAGGACAAAATCCCAGCTCATGCCCTCTATATTTCAAAGGAGTCTGGGATCAAACCTGTGCTGCTTTACCTGCGCATGTCTCTCACCCACCTCATGATTTTCTCATATCTTACTAAAAATTAATATACACCAAGTAGTTATTCCCCCCAGACCTGCAGCCTAGACTAGGAGGTTCAGTGGTGACAGTGGTTGATGTGGAGAACAAAACACTCTCAGCCCAAGGGAGGAAAACTAACAAATTAATTAAAAATCTAATTGGGTATTTCCATTAAAATCTCCCCCCACTTGGATTGAATTATTCATCCTACATTAAATTTTCAAGCAGTTAAAAAGATCTTGACTTCATGCATCATTCAACTTCAAATAGTTGTGCTGCATACTAATGTTTGCATTTATTGATTTGATTAAATGAAGGCCCACCTAACACTGTTATGAAACACTGAGTATGTTTGTAAGTACTGTAAGTATTGACAATAAGAACATGCCAAGCAGATGTGTCTCAGCCCATATCCTAGTGACTTTATTTTGACCCCACCTGTTTGCTTAAACACTGGCTTACTTAGCTTAGCCAGATTTGGAACTAACTGTGTCATTGTCAACTTGATGAATGGACGGGTCTGAGTGGAATAATCTCAACACTAAAAGTTGACCCAGGGAAGGAAGTTTATGATTGATAGGTGATGAAAGACAACTCCATGGCTATTTATTATAATGATACAGGAAAGCTGTTCTAAACTGAAATCCTCTTTTAAACTACTTTACTTTGTAGATAGTTGCAAATTAGACAAAATAGCCCTCTCTTTAGATCAAAGTTAGACAAAGCTTTCAGCACTGACTGGTTTCTGTCATTGACGTTATATACCATAGTCAGCATTTCTGGGGTGGGGTCAGTTGTCACAGTAGGAAATAAGATGAGAGAACTTTACTGGTAATTAACGAGATCTAACTTGCCAAACAAGCCCCTTTATTGACGGATAACGGAAATGGAGGAAAGCTGTGGTCAAGATTAAAGCAAGTATGGTAAGCAGGGCAAACCACATCACGTAGCATATCAAATTTCACACTATCAACCAAGCAACTTGTAAGCCATCTTAATCTGGTTTGAGACTCCGCTCGTTGGAAGTGGGGTTGTTTTGCACTGACACCTGACATCAAACACCCTTTAAGTTATAAATCCAAAATCTCACAAACATTTTTTTCCTCTCAGCTTTTGTTGAAAAATGATCCATATAAGCTAATGAGGATCTTTGGGATCCATCAGTTAGATAAGTTGTTTGTTTAGCCTTTTTTTCTTTATAATAACATTTCCTTTCCACATCACAGAAGACACTGCTGCTTTATATCAAACATAAAAAGATACAACATCTTATTACAACACATACCAATATTTAAACCAAAAGAATGCAGAATGTGTTTGAAAACTTAGATCCTTAAGATGTCTTTATACCAATAAAAAAAAAAATAAAATTTAAAAAATTAAACCCCTTTTAATAAAATGATAAAATTGGCACTGAGCAGAGAAATGCCAATAAAGTAAATTAAAATAAGTTATTGTTCCAGGTACCCTCTCTACTTTGGTTGACAGAGACATTATTCAACGGCTTTTGAAATATTTAAACCCTCTGTCACTGTGTACTATTAGCAAACACATTATGTGGGGTAGTGGCACCAATCAAAGAACAAAAACATTGCTTTGCTCATTTGCTTAGTTGAAAAGTAATCTCCTAATGTGTCATTATATTAATGTTGACGGATTAATACGTGTGAATAATTCACCAATGATATTTGTTGCCTAGTCATAACATTGTTACTCTGATAAATGTTTGATATTGCCTAATATTGTATTCTAACCACAAAAACAAAATCTCTAGACCGCACCTCCCCACCCACATGCAGACAATCACAGCTGGGCTCCCAGGTGATTATTAGAACCACTGGCTTGTGTTGAGCCTTGTTGTAAACACCAGTGGTAAATTTATCACACTGATGTGTTTATGGTCTTTCAAATGAGTTTACGAGATAGCTACATTTAAGTAACTGAGAAAGAATGACCCCATCTTGTAGCGTATTCCATAACATTTCACAGCAGGGCAGGGTGGGGACACCACGGCACTAAAATAGACTTGTAGTTTCCTGTTTAGTAGGTTACACACCTTCTGTACAATATGTCCCTCCCAAGAATCTAATGGGAGGAGTGCTGATGTGTACTATTTACACAACAACTTTCTTTAACAACTTGTGTGTATATGTATACATTCCTGATGGGAATTTATATTAAAAGGGTAGATTGCAACTGAATAAGTGACATGCAGCTGTTCCCTGTGTGTGGGAAACAAGGAAATATGACTGACATGCACAGGAAGATGAGCTAAGCTGTCTGGTCCTAACTACCTCGGTGATGAACTGTATCTGCCTGACGAAGGCCCCAAAACACCCAGCCTGAAATTACTTTTCCACTTTCTGTCACTTCTCTCATGCAGGACTTTAGATCAGGGGACACACTGGGAAATAAAGGCTATGTGAGAGGGACATAAAGTTGTTGTATGGGCTGCTGGAAAAGAATGGAAACCTTTGTCATAGGTATGCTTTGCATGTATCATTTCTATGTTAAAACGACAATATTCAAACTCAGACAAATTTGTAAATTTAATAAAGATAATATAGCCAAGGTAACGCTATTCAGAGAGTGAGGAAGGAAGTCAGCAAACATGGCAGTTAATAAATTTCCTCATCCTTAAGGATATCTGCCTTAGTCACATAGATGTTTTCTGCAGTGGTAGCTGTTCGACAATGAAATTAGTATATATCTTTATCCCATGCTACTTCATGCTACATCATAAAACAACCTACTTTGTGTTTATTGTTGGGACTGAGAGACCTCTAGCACCAAAAACTACTTATTTAGGATTCAAATGCAGCCCATCAACTTCTTTTTAAAAAATTAAAATATTTTTTAACACAATCAATGAATGTTTGACAACTAGAAAAGCTGTTTGTAATAGAGTCTATGCTCTATCACAGACAGGCCAAGCAGGCTTTCTTTCTATTTTCACTGAAATCATACAGATCAGAGTATAAAAAGCATAAATAACGAATAACAATAACATGCCAAAGCTCAAGTTCGACACCACATCATTGAAATTAGCAGTTTCTTTCCACTGAACCTGCAACATCTTGGTCAAATCACAGAATTGATTTCTGTATTACCCCTCTTCTTTTTGCACTCTCATTACTACTATACAGTTGTATGCACATTAAAAAAATTGTGACTAACAAGTTAGCAGGCAGGAAAACACATTTTCTTGTGAGAATCATAGTGATAACAATGACTAACACAGTGTCTGGTAACTAGCTCAACCAGTATATTCAGTGAGTAGTATCTTTTACACTTAAACACACAAAGTAAAATAAAGTAAAAATTCTTTGTATAGAATGCAGTATTCCATGTTGAATGTATTTTCTTTCTTGTAAAGTTTTGCAGCCTATCTTTTAACTGTGAGCTGTGTGTAACTGTGCAGTTGAACTTGATGGTGTTACACTATAAAACAGAAGCACACAGATATCATCTGTCCTGGTATATTTTTACAGAAACAGGGTGTGTATAAGTCTTTGACTGAGTTAATAATGACAAGTCGCTCACTTGTGTTAAAAAAAATCATTTAAACCTCTTTCTAATAACATTACAATAACAATGAATAGTTTGCATTTGAGATGTCCACTTTTGGAAATATCTAACTTAGGAGTGCTGGCTTTGCATATAAAGTACTATAAAACCTTGTGAATGTGCATGTGTGTGAATTGGTCTCCCCTGGCAAGTTGTGAGGTCAAACTGCTGTTTCCCATGTGAAGATGAGCAGGAGAAATACGTTTTCTGTGCTGTGATGTGTGTTAATGTAGACAGTAATTCTTAAGTGAGTCCACATTGACATGTATTCATATCCTCAGCTCTCATTGTCTTAATTGTTTTGTATATTCAATAGTAAATTGAGTTGATTTTAAAAATTAAATGTTTTTAAATTAGCTATCCTTAATATATTGAATTGAATGAATTGAAAGTCCAATGCAACTCCTGGTCCAGTTTGCATGTTTCCTGTGAGTTAGAATGAGGTAGAAGAAGACAAAAACACGATTCATGTCTGTACATACTGCATGATTTAGTGTGTGTGTGTGCTTAGAACTGTGTTTTGGCTGAAGCTTGTCACTTGATCCTCTGGTGTTGTTCCTTGTATGTTCTGCAGTGTGGGAGCCACTCTCCCCTCCTGTACTCACCACTCATCTCATCTCCCCGGGGAAATGTCTATGGGCTCATTTTTTAAGCACATGTGTACACTCGCACACATGTATAGCAGCCCATCCATATAACATAAGAGGCATTGGTGTATGGTATTTGTTTTTGTAACCTAGTTGTTACTGTGTGCTAATGTGCCTTTAAATTTTGCATGCTTCATGTGATGAAACAAAATGCAAAATAAACCCAGGTTGTGAGCTTAAGTTTGCCTGATTGATTTAGAAAAATTGTAAGTCAATCAGGCAAACTTAAATTCATGCATGGATGTGCTACACACACACATACTACCTCTACTATTGTTTAGGGACTTGATAAGATGCAGGTGTAGTGGTGTTATGTAACCGGGTAGAGAGGATACAGCACGGATGAGTGATCAAACACACACAGCTCACGCTATTTAAAGAAACAAAGGGACAGTGGAGGCCGTCCTGCAGTGTTTGATGCCTAAACTAGCCAAGTGACACCACAATGTCCCTAGCTACCACAAACAAAGCAAACATGATTTTAAATATATTTGAAATACCTTTATAGCTCATAATCACTGTTTAATGTACAATATTTCATATTGTTTTAAGGTAAAAACTATCATTTCTTCTTTCGTGTATACGTTGTACTTGGAATCAAGAGATTTAATCATAATGGGCAAAGCCTAATTACCCTACTTATTACCCTAGACAAGTGCACAGTGAGGAGCAGCTACTACTGACTGCATATTAAATCTGCTAAACCCTAAAAAGACTCCCATTTGGCTTTGCACTTTGGATTTTCCTGTTTGCAGTTATTACTGTTTAAATTTTAATATGGCAGATGATAATCATATTTGAAGCGGGGTGTAATACGTTAGAGGGGAATTTCAGCATTTTTTAACATTGGTCCTCATATGCTGTACAGTAACTACTGTGGGTACTCAAACTATGGATCAGTAATTATCCAGTGTATAGGATTTTGTGATTTCCATCGGCAGAAAATGGCAGAAATAGAGTACAGTTTTTTTTAATGTCTTCTTATTAGTGCATTTTTATCTAAAAATTAGAATTGTTGTATTTTGGTTTTCTTATTATTATAGAGGAAGCAGATCCTGCTGCTAAACCTACTGCTAGAAGGTCTATCATGTTGCAGCGCCATATTTCTACTGTAGCCCAAAACAGGCTCTAGACAGATCCTTCTAAGTACTTCGCAGTTTTCAATGTTAGGTTTTAAAGTCATTGGAGTATCTCCTTAATGCTTAGGGGACAGACACACACACACAATCATGTGCCAGGTAGCATTATGTTATGGAAAAGTTATGGAAAAGTGTTAACCGGTTAACATCAGTCAGGTGAACTGGGCTCTTGTTGCCAATGTCTCTTAGAGTCTGTGTGAATATCCATGTACACAATCATATACATGGATTTGAAACCTTGCTAGAGACCCAGTGCTTTAGTGTCATTCCTGGTGAAATCTTGTGATTATTCTCTAGTGATAAATCTTTAGTTGCTTTTTATCAATAAGCTGTCAGAAAAGTTTTCAGAACTTATTTTGTTATTGCAGAATAAAGTTTTTTTTTCTGTTAAGCTTTAGCTGTAACAAAACATCAAAGTTTATTTTTAAAAATGTATTGAGAGAAAAAGAAGCTTTTCATTGATGCATTATTCAGCACTTTGACTTTAGAGAGCGATCCTCATCTCAGCTGCCCTTCCAATAAATGGAGGCCTCAACAGAAAATATATGATGTAGATTTGCTCTGTTTGGAAAGGATGTTTTCGCCCAGAAAGAGAAGCTACTACTTTGATTTACAACATGTATTTATATTTTTATTTGTGACTTGATGGAAACAGGTTATAACTGTTTCTACGTCATTGGTAATTTAATTAGATTAAAGGCTACGATATTTGGTACACCCTGTCCTTAAAACCTGTTGCGTAATGTGACAGTAAATGTACCCTCTAAAAACTTGTTTATGTCTGTCTCAACTTGCTTGTTATTCCTATGACAAAAACAAGTAAGCAATAATCATGTCTAGCTCAGTGACTGAAGTGTCATTGGTTTATTGATAGTTACAGTATAATCCCATCATTACTGCACTATTTTGTCAAGGTGTTCATTTTATGCTGTTTAGTTTTATTTAATTTTTGCTTTTTCAGATTTACGGAAATATACATACAGTATATGTATTCTACAAATTGAGCTGAACACTGTTCTCTTGACACACTACACCACTCTAATCTAAATCATTCATGACATCATTCCAGATTTTCCGGCGATGACCGGCTGTTGTTTGGTCTGTGTGTTAAAGCTGACTGTGCTGCAGTGTGCTTTACCCATGTGAATGATAACATTCTTCTGGTCACACACAAGTGAAAGAGCAAGACTCA
>JAPZDZ010000023.1:3364054-3376767 GCA_029783805.1 Acanthurus tennentii | reverse complement strand
CATATGTTGCTAGTCCTCCATAATGAAGGAAAAAAAGAAGGAGGAGGCATTTCAAGAAAAATCTGTAACATTTGTTTAAAGTTTTGCAGTGCTCTTAAATGTTGCTGTGTGAACACTAAGGAATCTAATGCAACTACAGGTTTAAAAATGTCCTTAAATTAAGGCTCCACCCGATCTTCAGGGCAATCAGGAGGGTTCATATTAGAAGACAGGTAAACTATGCTGTCATTAAGGCATGGGGACTAAAGGCCTATGTGTTATTTTTCATCATGCAGTATGTGTTACAATTTTCATCAAAGATATATTGGTGTTGACTTAGATAAAACACACTATATTGTCGTTGCTGCTGTTAAAACTATTGCATCGTATTTCAAACTGTTTCCTTATTCATTAACACTCAGTTGAAGTGTCTTGACACAAGAGCTTGATTTAGTACCATCATTAATCTTTCATGCCAAGTACGAAAACACAGTCACTGGATTTGCAGCGGATGGATGAAGGGTGTGGGGTTCAAACAAGCACACGCTGATGCTCAGCTCAGTTATTCTACAGCTTAATCAAGTAAAAGCAGGTGAGCAGTAAAGTAGGAATGGATTGGCAGTGGTCCTCAAACTGGGGTGTGGGCCTCTTTTGGTGGGGGCATGCCAGAAAACATTTCAAACGACTATATTTTTTGTTAAACTTCTCTTTATTTTGGCTATTTACAAAAACATTTTATAGCATTACAGTTTTTAAACTGAAAAGATGTGGGCTGAAGCCAAAGAAAAAAAAAACTATAACAAATACAATATAATATATATACAACTAGGCACGAGCTATTTTTTCTTCACCAAACAGAAACCCTGGCTGCACATTTTGATTACTTAAGCAACCCTTCCTTATTACAAAGTGTTCTTTTCAGAAAGATTATTCATGGGATATCAAGCAGTTTTCCTGCAGTTATCAATCATCGTACTATTAAACAGCCTTTTAAATCTAAGTTGTTCTGCACATTTTCAATTCATCCTCGAGATTGTTCTATAGATTCACCCCCTTTTATAGAAATGCATCAGACCTTATCAGTCCTTGCCTTTACTTTTTCAAACAAACCTATTCCTCTGAGTTCATATGTACTATCTCTTTCTTTGAACATATCCAGTATTGCACTCTCTCTCTTTTCTGTGCAAAGTATTCTGGTAGTGAACTATTAAAAGCTGTGGAATGTTCAAAGTGGACCCTGTGGCCTTGTAATGGTTTAACCCGGTAGTTCAGGATCAAAGACAAACTGCACAACCTGGCAAAAATGCGGGGGTGGACAGAGGGGTCACATACCTCCACTCACTTATTCTGCACACTTTCGGTGTATCAGATTATGAAATCAGCACTCTGTATGAGAAACATTAAGCCTTGACCTGCCAATAGATTTAAATTTGTTACACTGTCCAGCAAAGTGTAAACTGGTTTTACAGGAAGCTGAATCTATTTTGAGAATCAGAGTGACCATGAAACAAAACAGATAAGTCAAACATTAACATTCAGAGGTTTTGCTCACATTTCCCTGAAGAAAATTTGGGGTTGTTTTAAATTTTAGGGAACATCATAACGGCAGATAAATCAAGCACACGTGTCTATTTGAAGGGTTTTGCCTAGGGTAATGATTTACAATGGTGCTGAACATGATATTTCATTTCCTGGAGGATTGGTCGCATAAGAAATGTTTTGCCCTTGTGATGTTTCACATGAAGAATCCAGAAAATTGCTGTTTGGGGCGTCCTTGGAGCTGAAAGATATAATGCACGTAGCATATTATTACCACTGCTGAGGAGGTTAGGTTTTTGTTCCTGTTCATGTCTGTCTGTTTGCATGCTTGTTTTGAGGTCTCAAAAAGAAGTTAACAGATTTCAATGACAGATCATGGACCAATGACATTTTTGGTATGTCTTCACAATGTATCCTAAAGCACTTTACTGTTTTACTAAATACTTAAAGATCAAAGAGGCTGAAATCCTCTCTCCTACAATCCATGGTCCAAAATCAAATAATTGCAGAAAGAACACATGAGTGACTGGAAAACCAGGCCTCTGAAATATAGTAATATGATAATATATTATTTTTATTGAAATAAGTGGACTCCAAAAGTTTTTAAGGCTTTCAAAATAAAATCCTTAAATGCAATAAATGATAGTATTAACATTTTAACATCAGCATTTGTGGTATTTCTGGATAAGTTTAGTAAATATTTAAGTTGCTTTATAAGAACAAATTCATATGCTCTTTTATTTTTTTGCTATCACGTGCATGTTTTCTAGTTTGCATTTTGTGCAAAAAAACAAAAAGAGAAATAACTGAAAAATCATGCCACAGTGAGTGAGGGGGAAAAGTTCTGTGACAGGAATTCAGAGTTTGAAATCCATAGCTGGACTGGAAATGGAGGTTAATGATTTCCCCCTAGTTTCCCAACATCCTCTCTGTTGAGCTAATCTACAATCACATTCTTTCATTCTCGGGGAAAGTGGAGGAGCGTCCTTCTGAACCTGATATCCCTACGCAAGAGCGCATGAGTGCAACGGGGAACCACCGGGGAGTGTCTCACTTTCAATCCTGGCAACAACTGCAGTTTCATACCTAATTACAACGGCATAAATAATCATGTCAAATGTGTACACATAATTAGTTCAAGTGCTGACATGACAAGACACAAAAATAGGTATATAACAGTAGAAAACAGGTATAAAAGGAGTAACGTACTGTTAACAACACAAAAGAACAGCTGAAGAAAATTTCTGAGGAGATTCTAAACGACAGCTCTGGATTTGAATAACGTTTATCCTAGTTTTGCAAGTCAGTTTAGTTTAAATTGATGCATATGAACATTATAACTAGGTCAGAATACCCTTGCTAACCTTTGATTGTGAGAAACACTGTTAAGATTTCTGATTTAAGGCTAATATATCAACTATTTGTATATCCATCACTTAGCTTTGGGTGTAAAGTCAGAGTAGTACCAGCTCGCTTCAAATTTGTGAATAAGTTTTACCTTTAAAAACCAAAGAAACTAAAATCAATTATTTTTTTATGATAAAGTAAAAAATGCAGATGTGAAAACAATATGACAAGTGAAACGCTTTACTTTGGAGCTTCAGACAGTGAAGAATTGTACACTACCTGCGCGGCACTGTACAGCTAGCTTGCATACACAGTGGATCATTTCAGAGCTAAAGAACATGATATTCCCTTAAGAGTTGGTAGAGACAAAAAAATTGGGGTTTAAGGGGTTGAATTTTGGACTAACACTTATCATGTAGAAAGGAACAGAAAAACTCAAAAAGAAGATAATGTTCATCTGGCTTGTGCCAGATCTGTGAATAACTATCTATTCTATAACAGTTCATAATGTCAGATTTAAAGATTAATAAATATATAACCACCAGGTTCAAACCATGTGTCCTCTGCCATCCATATTATTACATGCTCAAGGTGTTTTGGCAGCAGGGGTGCAAACTTGTCACCTTCTGGCAATCATAGTTGTTCTAAATTCGAAAGAGAGAGATCAGGTTTGCAACCCGGAGGTAAAGACTACTGCTAGGTAAAATCCATTACCCAGTCAAAAGCAATCCATGTAAATTATTAATAACATTATTGATACAAACATGGAGCAATATGTTTGAGGGTTGGTAGAATTAAAGCATTTTACAATAAGATGAAAAAGTCAGATTATGCTAATCTAGCCGATATCATTTTATAGTTCAACATTATGAGATTATATATATAGGTAAAATGTGTTTTTTTTTATCTAATGAAAAAGATTTAGATAAAAATCTTTCCATTTCACATTATCACAAAACATTGTTTGAACTCTTTAGTCTAAGCTGGCCGGCTCTTGTAGCTCTGTGATATGGTTCATTTGGCTATGCAAAAGTTACACTGCAACTAGCACAGTTAGTTTAAATGCAGAAAAACTAGTTTGTGAGGTATAAATCTCAGTTATGTAAATGTTAATTTTCAAATTTTCAAATTGGACAAAGAGCATGTAGAGTGCGGTGACTTTGTGAAACAAAAAAAGACACTTTTACCAAGTTTTAACTATGCATTCCATTTTTTCTCTCTTGAGTTATCTTGTAAAATATTAAAAACTAGTATTAAATTTAATGTGCTCTAACTAAAAAGACGGACAGAAGATCTGCTTGGAGTTCAACTGGAACTTGTAGTACACCCAGCAGGAGGTCAAATCTAAATCACCACACTCAGTCATTTAACTAAGCTTGTTAGCTAGAGAGCACACAATGGAAACTTTGGTTTTTCTTGTCCTCTCTCACACACAACAATATTTCCAGCTATGCTGACGAGAGCAGAAAAGGAAAGTTAAAATGCACGACACACTCACACACATCTTTACTGAACACTTGTGCTGAGGAGGTAATAGGAGGTGGCAGACAGGAAAGCGAAAGGCAGCATCTGTTTCCATCTATTCATCTGTCTGTGACGAAGATAAGGCTGGAGTCAGAGCGAACATCCTGCATGCCGCTCGCCTTATCGTCTGGTCCCCCTCTCACACACACACATCATACCTCTCCAGATGTGCTGCCTTGCTGTTGCTCTTTTTAGCATGATCTGTTTAGTCGCTCATGGTGCGGCGTGTCCTTTTTCCAGGGACAACAACCGTGTAATAACACTAGATGTTTGTTTAGTTCAGTGGAAACAAGCTTATGACTGACTGACTGACTGCATTTGAGACAGACAGTCATCAGCTGGTTTTCTTTGGACACAATCTGAGCTCAAAAGTTAATAAAATGGTTCTACATTTCAAAAGATATCCTCATATAATTTGTGTTGACTTCCAAAAACCATTAACTGAGTGATGTGTTCCTTTATTAGCATGAACACACACTGTGGTTTATTTTAAATCAGGCCCACATACACCGTTCTGATACCATAAATACTCACTAGAGCTGCAAATGTGTATTAATCCATGGACAAAAATAATGCCCAACCAATGCACCGCTTCCACCTCTTTTAATAACATTTGCTAAAAGCTGCAGTGTCCAGCTGTTTGAGGGAGCCTTTTTTATTTTTTAAAAGGCTTTTTTTTAAAAAAAAAAAAAAAAGAAGAAAGAAATTAACTGTATTTGTGAGCTGAACATTTATCTCTTCAGTAGGAATCAGCAGGCAAGAGGCACACAAAGTATGGAATTTAGTAGAGGCTTTTTTGTTTGTTTTTTTAACTAAGCTTATATTTAAATAAATATATATGTTTATTATGCACTAGAAAAAAAGTCAATATGTGAAAATTAAAAGCTTTTGTCAATAATGTGATTGTAAATCTGTCACAACAGACTGTCCATTACCTTTCTAAATAATTAATGGTGTCATTATGTAATCAGCTGCCAAAATCTGTGGCTTCAGTATATGTTGAAACACCACCCCTCTGTGTAATCAGGACCCACCCTGTCAGCATGATAGTAAATGGGTGGGCTGTCATTTGTTGTTTAAACACCTGAGCACCACAATTTCAAAGTAGACAGGTTTTTTTTTCTTAATCTTAAAAAAAATCACTATTTAAAACCAAATGAGGCAGCTACTGTTCTTCTTCTTCCTCAAACCTATAAATCTAAAAAATCTGACAGCCATCAACAGCTTTGCACTCTTTAAACTCTCAGTTGCTTCTTAATTTACCGTGTGTATATATTTCACAGAGTGTAAGGCATCATTACCTGTCTCTAATTCCTGTGGAAGATGATTGATAAGCTGTTGGAGCTTGACTCTGATACCACCCACCTGTGGGAACTTGTTTCTGTGTTCACATTCACACACACATGCACACATGCAGATACACTCAAGCAATGCTGCAACCTGTCAAGCCCACCTTTTGTAAGAATAATTTAGTTCTGGTGAGAAAAGGATGTTCTGAGAAGTCACAGATCTGGTGAATGTTGTATTCTTCTTCACAGGGTAAAAAACCTGACACAGGCAGGTCTGTTTGCCTTTGACAGTAGTGAAGAACGTGAGGTCAAGGCAGCTTCAGGCAGCGTGGGTTGACCCCTGGTCGATGTTTAACTCAGAGTTTACATTACTGCACTGGGTGGAGTTCAGTCCTCATACCTGCCATCGCAGCTCTAACCAGCACAGGAACAACATCACAAACCAGATAAACCCAGCTGGAAAAAGATGATTGTAAAAAGGGTAAAGCTGCTCGTATAACACAGGGTTGCACTACAAAATGAACATTTGCCATCCTTCGTGCTCACATAGAATATATGCACATAATAGAATAGGATAAAAAATAATATAAAAAAGTATATTATTTGTTTACATGCACAGGTGCAAATCCAGGAAATAATATTCTAGTGCATTTTTCAAATTTGCATCAGTAGTTATGTAAAGAGTGAGAAGAAGATAGTGACGATAAAATATGCAAAGGTAACTTGTGCAAATAAGAAATACAGTTTACTTATTTAACAGCGTTAAAGTTTTTGTATTACAAAACTGTTCCTTTCTGTCAGCTTGATGGTGATGTCTGCTGTTCCACTCTATTTGACCCAGCCCTTCCCATCTGGAAACCTAATGACCAAAATAGATGAGTGCACTTCCTCTTTGATGACAGTGATGTCAGGACAACGCCTGATAAACCGCTCTGATGTTTGATGCCAGTTTTCCAATACACTTCTTTGTCTTTCATCTCATGTTTTTCAAACAGATGATGCATCGCATTTCATCCAAATGTGTCCCTCTCTACCTCTGACCATCCCTCCTCAATACACCTGAAACACCGATCCGAATCAAAGAGACCTCAGATCACTTGAGTGCTAATTTTTTGTTTGCCAAACCACACTTTTTATATGTTTTTCTCTTATTTGGTTTCATTCTGTTTTGGTGCTCTGATAGAGGAATAAGAATGTATGAAAGGTGTTAAAAGACCTCAGTATTGCTGTGCAAACAATCTCGGTCAAAAGAAAAGGCTTTAATATTTGTAATAGCAAAGAAATCTTGCATATAATATGTATCTATCAAGTCGATATCTTGAGAAAGGGTGATGTTGTATTGAATATCAGCACTGTGATGCATTCGTAGGCATGAGGCCTCTCTGACCATGTAAATGCACTTTACTCTCTAAGGGACTCCACTGAGGCAAAAATTTCACAGTAAATTGTCTTCTGTAGTTGTGTAAACATTGAGTCACTCGACACAGCTTTGATAAAACATCATTTTAATCATTCTGCTGAGAGGATATAAGTACCATCATAACCACCGGCAGCTTAACCTGTAAACACACTGAGGCTTTGGTGTTTTTGCCAAACTGTATTGTCATTGTAACAGAAACATCAACTATGTTACAAGATCATAGGTTTTTTTAGAGCACTGGATCGTACTTCTCTCTCATCTCTGTCTGTCTTCTTCTCTTTGTATGTGTATGTATGTGTGGTTGGATACACTTCAAGGCTTATCTTATTACGTTAGCTAAAATGTATAATTATATTATTTTTTTTAAATTTTTATGTATTTATTTATTTTTTGAGCAGCCAATAGAAATGGTAAATAGGGTCATAGCTGCATTGGATGAAGACTTCTATCTGCAATCTAGCCCACTTGTGTTCAAAGTAATTGTTGTTTAGTTTAATTTTCATATTGGAAAATTGTGATGAACAACAAATTTTGTTGTTTTAATTAATTCACTTTAGAAAATATTTGGCCATTTTTTCATCCATTAGGGCAGATTTCAGCAATTATTACTAAACTGAATGACATCAAACCAAAAGTAGCAGCACTGATCATAAAGCATTGGCACTACTCTCCTGTTGAATGCATCAAGAGGAAATACTGCTGCAGACCCCTTATTTATATTCACTCAGATTAAAAGACCTCAGATGTGAAATGTCTTTTGTCTACCTCTGGAGTTTTTTTGTTGTTGTCTAAGCACCTTGCCAGTCTATTACGTCACCGTCATCACTCTGTCAGTCTGGCAGAGCTTCTTTCTTAAAATATTGATCATCTTTCCGCCTTCCCTGCTGGCGTCAGCTCTAATTGACAGGCAGACGGGTGCTGCAACAGAGTTGGAGAGATAATTTAAGATAATTTAAGCGACAGAATAAAAACAGACAAGAACAGAACAGAACCGGCTCATCAAGTTCATAAACGTCAAGGCCTGGCTCCCTCCCCTTTCCTCTGTAAATCACAGTGTCTCATTCCACTTGTTTATCATCTGCTCTCGCACTCATCACTCTCTCTCTGAAGTTTGGGCCCTCGCTCATATTTCTTTCTCTCATTCCATCCATATCTGCTTTCGGGGTAATGAGAGACTAAATCTGACAGGGCATTTTTAGGGCAACACACAGACATAAATCACTGCAAAGATATGTATTGAATTATATGATATGGATGGGTACATTGAGTTGTTGCTATTTGCAGGAAAAATGTCAACCCTAAAACACTGCAGCATTGTCATTTTTTCACGTCAAGGTATTTCCAGAGCCACTGCAAAACAATGTTAAGCAACCTGCATAGAGCAACATGAAATGTTCAGTGTTTAGACATATTACATAAGTCAGACTAAACAATTATGTCTTATGGCATGTAAGGCAGCTTGGAACGCTGTCACACCAGGAGGACAAATGTTAAACAAGATTCTTACACAGTAGACTTTGTGCAGGCATGAAAACTCCCACACACTGAAAAACTATTGTTTTATCAATCCATCACCAATTTCTGTCACACATGTGTTTAATTGAGCATTACCATGCTAAAGTCAAGTACCTTCATCCTAAAGGGGGGCATGCTTTCTTGCAACTGACAAAAATAGTTCCTGTTATGTTATTACTCTGTCCACCTACATTATTGAAACACAGTGTTGCAAATTGTTTTTAATGGAAAAGTTTTCAGAGTTGCTGTTAGCCTTTATTTGCCCTAGGCAACTGGAAAATACAATCGTAAGTTGGTGACATTGACAAAATGCTGCGAGTACAAACCTGTTCCCTGACCTTGTTGTCAACACATCACGGGAAATGCAGTAAAACATGAACAACCAATAATCTCTGAACATCACTGACAGGTTGTTTATTGGCTGCATGTGACAGTAGCATGTGACATGTATGACCTACCTTTGCAAACACATCTCAGTGCTGACAGCAGCATTTACTGACAGTTCTGGTTCTGATGGCTTCAAAAGGAGTTAATGCTACTTTATCATATGTTGTGACTGTTTACGAAAGAAGCATATTTAATACGTCCATCATATAAATATTTGTTGCACAATTGCTTTGGCAAAGTGTTACACCAAATTTAGAGGAGTAGATGACTAAAGAGCGGCCTGTATGAGAATTAGGTTGTAGGTTTTTGGTGCAAACTGCTCATTTCTTTAGTATTATTGTTGTGCATTCTCTCATAGGTCTGTTACTAAGCGTAATCAGTGTCCTGGCAATAAAGTTCTTGCAGGCCCTGTGCTACAGTGATCAGCCACAGTGGCTTGCATTTGTTCACTAACTATCCCCAATTCCTGCCATCTCTACCATCCCTGGCTGACTGTTTCTGTAAAAAAAAAAAAAAATCACACTTTTGTATTGTGTAATAGATTATGTGTTACTGGCCAAAACTGATCTGCCCAATTATATTTTATTTTTTTACTTAACTCTGATTAGTGCACCAGCATACATGATATCAGCTTTTCAAATGGAGCTTCATCTGTACAACCAAAAAATGAAAAAATTAGACAAAAAACAAACAAAACTTTCATGTGAAAAAAGCTAAACCTCCTCTAACTTTGGCAGACACACTGTGTATGTAGGACCCTTTCATAGAAAGAAGCTGTGTAAGAAAATAGGTCTTCAGGACCTTTTAAATGGACGGCAGTGCTATTTAATTTGTCAGATACACAGTGTTTTGAGTTCTCCTTTCTTGACAATCTGTACTAAATGTCTTTCTCAGATCAGGAAGAGAGCTTGCTTTTTACAGCTTAAATTCATACATTCATGTTGAAGTTTGTTCATTGTCAGGCTTAAATGACATGTGCTTTAAGAAACCTTTTAACGCTCTCCTACATTATTTTTCGCTGTTCTCTTGCATGTGTGATTGTATTCCATCCTTGCATGCCTCATCAGCTCCTGTCTTAATGCAGGTTGACAAAGCAGAACAGCAGCTCAGGCCCTACAAGCTGTTTCTGCTTCATTATTCATGACCTGAGTCTCCTACCAAGTCATCAGTGTTGCTGGATTTTTTTGGGAAGATCTGGATTAAGACACAAGCTGCCACGGGGTAAAAACCCATGTAAAGTAAATAATATCACTGGCAGGCTCTATAAATCATGAGATAAGTGACTTGTTACTTAGGGGTCAAAGCTCTATGTAACCTGTGATAAAAGGTTAATGATGGAAGGGATCTAACATGCTGTGGTCACTGCACATTGCTGCTGTAAAGATGAAACAGGGGTCCTTTTGTCTAGATGCTTATTTTTTAGCTGTCAGCCACAGGGATGGCCGTCATGGTTTTTTGCATAGCCAGCCTTATTGTTTGGATCACTATTGTTTGTATTTATATAAATCAATCACAAACTTGGCCGAGGGTGCTAGCAAAAATGAAATGGTAACTACAGATAGCAGACAGAGAAGAGAATGCTGACTGAAACAGTCACCAAATGACAGGTTTGTGCCCACAGTCTTCATCCATGAGTCAGACTCAGTCGGATCATCACTTTGAGTCAAAATGAATTGATAACCTCTGGATAGATGGCTTTAAAATTCAGTGCAGATGTTTACAGTCCCTAGGAAACAAATTTTAATATCTTTGGAAATCCCTATACTTAGCATTTAGTGCCACTGGCAGATTGATTTTTCCGGTTTAAAGTGAAATGGATCATTAATAATTGGACAGATTACCATGAAATTTGGAGCAGACGTTCATTTTCCCCTGAGGATGAACTTTTATGACAGTGGAAAACTCGGAAGACTTCTCTACCTCTTTCAAGTGAATTGTTAATTGGTTTATAACATCTGCATAATGAAAGATACTAGCATAACTAGTCTGTAGGTTTTTCTATCCAAATGATTCCCTATTTACTACATAATATTACATTATTATATTTTGTTTACAGATCTATTGTCATATGTTTACCATTTTATTTTAGTGGTCTGAATTCTGGATGTAACATCTGCATTCCCCCCCAAAAAAACAAAAGTGGCGTCCATGACATGTCTGGTAACAACCCCACAATGCAATGTGTTACATGTGACTGAAGTGAAGATACTGGACAACTCTACACCTGTCAGTAATGAAACAAAACCATGACGGTTTCTAAATGTCCTCAGTGTTCAGTGTGCATGAAAGCACCGAGCATCTGTCACATAGAGTCAGTGGAGGGCTGAGTGTCGCAGGGATTTCTGACACAGTCCATTAAAATAAGTAGGCAGTGCATGTTACCTTCTACAAATAACTTCAAAAAACACACAGGATTTATGACTATTTATAAGCAGGAAAAAAAAAATCCTCCGAAAGTGTAAGTCACAGTGAAAATGTACCGTGTTTGTTTGTTCAGATCTGACTGAATTGTGACTCTGAGAAGCAGGATGATTTTTGACACTTACTGTGTAATCAGAGGCGCAAAAGGGTTTTAAAGTAATCCGTGAGGCTCCATAAGCTGTGTGTCACAGCCACTGCTGCAGCACCAAGAGCAGAGTGTGTTAAGAAGTGGGCCAAATCAGCAGGCCAAACTACAGCACATAACCTGCCTGTCCCTTTCACCTCATGCAGTATCTCTGCCTCATATCTCTTCCTCCCCCTTTGCTGCAATTCTGTTTTTTAAACAGCTTTTTGTCCCCTGGGTGCTTCCATAGATTGGATCAAAAGTCTATTGGTACTTGGCCAACTAGACAATCTTCCAAATCATGAGTGTACTTCTTTAAAATGGGAGAAGTCTTTTAAGGTCAGAGCAGGAGGGAGAAGTGTGTTTCATTCTTATCACAATGGCTGATTGTTGCCAAGCAAAAGCTGCTTAAACACATAATGCATGATGTGCACCTGGCAATAAGAAATATACATACAGACTATTTCTGCCTCTGTATGATAATTTCATTATACATTCAGTCTGATGGCTTTCATTTAGTGTTTTATTTTAACTGGCTGAACTACCAGTGAAGTGTTTTAATACCCTCCAACAAAAATTAAGCTACATCTGTCACCAGCTGTGTGCCTGACGGGTGTCCCTGAGTTGTAGCAACACACACACACACACACACACACACACACAGCTTAAAAGGGCAAATATAGCACTGCTGTTTCTTTTTGTGTTTCCTTTTTACTTTAAACCTCAAATTTGATGATGATCGACTGTCTGAAGTGTTCGCTCACATTATCAGGCGTCCCTCCACCCATATCTCCCATCAGATGTGTTGTGACAAGAACAGAGAGTTCACCTGCTGACGTGGAGGAGTTGAGATGGAGCACAAAGAGCCCGAGCCGCCAGAATATCTCTCATCTAGTTTCAATTTTTAATTTATCCCAATAATGAAATGCTCATAGCGTTTTTAAAATAATAACAATAAAGCCAGCTGTTTGTGTGATTTGGAGGACACACAAACCCCTGGATCACAAATGAAATACTCACACACACACACACACACACCCATGTGCACACACTCAGTCCTGTCTGTCTTTGAGCTCTCGTCAGGGATTAACTCAACACACAACTGCACGTGGACACACACATACACACTCTCCAATGCTTTTTTATCCCGGCTGGACAGCTGTTTGTG
>JAPZDZ010000023.1:3248979-3278787 GCA_029783805.1 Acanthurus tennentii | reverse complement strand
CTCTCCCCCTCTCTGACACAGGAAGATTCAGGACTACACAACACTGCACTGCAGCTCTCTCAGTCTCTAGCCGAGACCGTAAAATAACGTAAAATAACGCAGTAAGGCATCATGTAGTAACGATAACGGAGTTACTGAATTTAAAAAATAACGCGTTAGAGTACTCGTTACTGCCAAAAATAACGCGTTAGTCCCAACACTGCTCCAGAGTAGAATGTGCACGTATAAGGATGCTAGTTAGACCAAAAAGAAGGGGAAGAAGATGTTGTGCAAGTGAACAGTTTCCTGGTTCCAGGCTTTATGACTTTCTTGAAAGGGACGTATGTGTAAAATTATGCTCATAACCATGCATAAATCTGGCCACAGAGTAACATGAATAACAAAAAAATAGGTAGTAGGTCCCTTCTGCCCAAAATACTAAATAGTGAATATATTTAAGTGATTACAGTTTAATCTATAAATACAAAATGCAAATTCAAAAGTCAAAATCAAAATTAAATACAACAAGGCAGTAAGAATGAGAAAGATTTTGAATTCCTAAAACAAATGTCCCCCTTGTACCAAAGTGGTATAACACAGACACACTACCACAACCCCAAAGTTCTGAACTTCCTACTTTCATAATACCCACTTCAGAAAAGATTGTGATTAATTCTAAGGAGGCAGTTTAACCTAATTACAAACAGACCTTTTTTCTTTATTGTGATGTGCATGCTGCTCAAATAAATGAAAATGAATATGAGATAATCCTGTTAAGCCCTAGTAAGCCCTGTTTCCAGAATGTGAGAACAACTAATATCTAACATATTTAACATTTTTTTAATTTCAGTTCAGTGCCTTTATTTTTAGCTTACCTATCTGACCAACACAGAAGCCCACTAAGTATCTACTGTAGAAGCAATAGTAATTAACTATATATAAATATAACTACATTACTAAATAACTATATAGCTCTATATTCATAGCCAATTGCTATTTTACTACACCTTTCAATTGCTCTTTTCTTATCTTATATGTTAGTGTCATTAGGCCAGCTTGTACAAGTAATTAAGTATTTTGTTTACATATCTTTGCCTTAGGCTAAATTTGCACAAAATAGGAAAAACAGCCTCTTTTCTACTGATCAGGAGGGATACAAGTTGAATCCTTAGACTTCACAATGAGCCTGTTGTTCAACCTGACAGGACGTGTCATGCAATTCACTTGCATTTTTTCAAAGACTGTGATTAGGGTATTAAACAGTTTTTTTCAACAGTTTAAATCAAGGAATAAAATATTTTAAAAAGTCAACTTGAGTGCTACTTGTAAATAAAATGACATACTGAGTAATGTATTATAAGTCTTTCAAAGACACAAATACAAGCTCCTAAAACATTTTTTATGATTTTTTTTTTCTGCCAAGCGAAAATACAAATTACAAAATATCCAAATGTAAAAAATCTCTTCTTGTCTTAGATACATCTTAGGGTCTCACTTGCTGTTGCAGACTCTGGTCAGAGGGTATCAGTATTGAGTAAAAATTGAATTATTCTCTTGTGTGGCTCATGGAGTTTCTGCTTGTTCATACAGGTGAACCACCAACTGCCTACTATTGTATTTAATGTATTTGTTTTATTTTGATTAAAATATGAGTGAAAACTGCAACAAACTGCTTGACCAAGAGAGCTGTCCTCCAAAGGGACTCTGTAGTTGTAACTTTTTAAAAATGACCCATCAAATGTTAGCAACAATTAACTTAGAGCTACAAGAACTGCTGAGGTAACTGTGTTCCTGTGGCATCTAATTCAGTGGGACACACATAATATACCATCACTTATCTTACAATAATACTGTATGTATGAACGTAAGTCTGAAAATACTTAACACTGAAACTGTCCAACTTTTATAGGTAATAGATAGAACTTTTAAGTATCTTAATATTCTGACTACTGAAGTGAAATCTAGCCACCTTACTATAGGCTCCCAAGCTAACTCTTAAAGAAAGAGGGGACTTATGCTTTCCTTTTTGCAGTTTTATTGAAGTCAATGGGTAATAGATCTCAGAACGACACCTCGTCAAAATAAATGTTAAAAAAAGTTATTAAAACTTGGAATTTTCATTTTGTACATGAAGTAAAAATGAATGGTGTTTACATAGGACTAAGAAACCATGCAGTAGGAACAGCAGTAAGTAGGAATGTTGACAGAGAACATAAAGAAATCTGCCCCCCCCCCCCAAATGCTTTTGACTGGGGTCTCCCAGTACCTCAATTCATTAGTTTCAAAAGCAGTAACTAGTCAGTCTTGAAATATGTTTAAACTCATGTCACGAAGCAGTAAAAATGCTTTGCTGATTGCAAATATGTGGCAGGTAGGACTTAATCTCTCTTGTGATCCTGGTGTTTAGGTGTAAATACAAATTAATTTATTTGAAAGTATTCCAGCACAAAGTGAAATAATAATAATAAAATTAACATACACACAAAATATCTTACACTTATATATCAACAAAGTTAACAGTGAAATACATAAAGAACATCTCTGGATTTCTGACGCAAATTAATGACACAATTTTAAAACAATTTAGGCTGTGCAAAACACTAAAACCTTCAGTGTAAGTGTTAAGTAGTTCCATGTGTTATCCAGTGAGACTGTGCTTCAATAAAAACAAATTTATCATGACACTCCATCCTTAATGCAGTCAGTATGGTTTCTGAGGTGTGTCAAACTTAAACAAGGCAGCGAGTCACATTATCAGAAGAAGCTTATTGTACATCCAGTTTCAGCTCAGTGTCAGTGACAGAGGACAGAGGTCAAATAACATTGTTGGCAGGGATTTTAACAGTTGGTAAGGAAGTCTGGCTCCATTTCCATTCTCCTGTGGTCTCTGAGCTTAAACTACCAGCACAAAGTGAGATCAAGGGCGCAGTCTAGTGGTCAAATAAATTACCGTCTTTTTCTTTTCCAAGCAACTTTTTCTTGACCAGAAAATGTCATGAAATTAAGAGAAGATGTGAAATGTAAGTCATTATTTAGGAAAAGACAACCATGGTGGTAAGAAAATTAGAGTACATTAAGGCTAGACTGCAGATGTTGTTCCGAAGTTGGACAACATAAATGACCTTTAATACTTTACTGTCTGTATTTTTATTAGTGTTTTTTCCTGAAGGATATATAAATGTGGACAACCAAGAGAAAATATTACTTAAAAATAACATAGGAACATGTAGGTAAGGACTACTACCACACAACTCTATTGACTCCTTGAGATGTTGACTTGAAGTTGTTGGTGTATGTATGGTACAGGCTGGATGAGTAGTGTGACATCTAACACATGATAAGTTTTTCCAAAGATAGCCAGCTGTTGCATTGGTTTAAATCTTGTTACAGCATTATCTTCTTTCTTATGTCAAGGATGTTCCAGTGTATTTACATTAAAGGAAGCATAGAAGCAATTAAAAGATTTTAACATGTCTTATTATGGCTGCCTCTTGACACTTTTGGCTTATTTCAGGAGTCAGGAACCTTCCTAAATGAAAAAAAGACTATTTCACCACAAATCACACAAATCTTTTTTTTCTTGTTTGGGTTTAACACCTACACCCTCAGTACATTTCCATTCACTGCATTTTTTAGAAACAGCGATACAGTCTTAGGTAGAGCCTTGAAGAACTTTTTTATCCTTTGCCACTGAGGTGCTCAACATTGAACCTTCACTCAAGCTTCTCCAGCCCTCAGATGTCATCTGCTTTGGCCCAGTGAAACTTGTAGCCCTTGCACAGCACAAGGCTCTCCAGGTCCCTGTCCTCAGCTCTCTCCTTCAGTCTCTGTTCCTCCAATATAGAAACCAACATGTCTCTTTTCTCCACCGTCCTCATGATCTGTGACAGAATCTCCTGCTCCTCCTGCAGCTCAGAGGCAGCCTTGCTTGTATCTGGAGGGAGGCAGAGGAGAACAGAGGGAGGAAAGAAGAAGTCTGAAGAAATTATGTCTGATTATCACATTAAATGGTTGGGTACCTTCTATCGCCAGTCTGTGTCGTAGTTCTTGTTGCAGTTGGCTCTGGGTGTCCTCAAGTTCAAGCTCCTGTGCACTGTGGGACAGGAGAAAATGTTTGACCTCCACTAGTGCAAAAAATGCAAAAATTTAAAAGTAAAGATGAAATGAAGATGCTTTAATGCTTCTAGGTAACATCCTATAAAATATTCCACACCTATTTTACAATGTTCCACAAATACAAAAAAAATCCCTTTCTTTATAGTTTTATATCCAAGTTTAATCTTGTTTTATCCTGTAAAATAAAGTGTGTGTGCAGACAAAGGCTTAAACAAACCAATATCAAATTGCTACTACTACTACATAGAGCATATGAAGCACTTTGCCTCCCCCTGATGGATACTTAAGGAGGTACAGGGTTAGCTACAGCTATCTCGTCAGTTTACACCATTGGAAAAGCAGTGGTCTATGTATGCCTGCCCTGGTAACAGGTGTGATGAGGGGACATAGAATCCTCTGTGAAGAGTGGAGACTAGCATCCATCTCTGAATCACTTTAATTCTCCTATTTTGTTATGATGCCCTCTTTTCAAATCTAAAATCAAATTCCTCCCAATGTCATGTCCCATCTGCCTACTCTGTTTCAATCAGAAATACATCACAAAACAAGTTAGAAACTCTTTAAATGCTGTTTTATCTGGACTTGATTGTACTTTGTTATCTCATTCATGTACGATTTGATGTAGTCACTTACAAGATCATGAGCTCAGACTCATAAGACACCAATCTGTTCTTCTCCAGAACAAGTTTAAACCAAGTCTGATAGAGCTGGTTCTTGTCACTGTCGTCTGTCTGAGATGATTCTGGGAGGGAAAGAGTGAGGAAACAAAGAGGGAACAAAGAGGGGAATTCAGGAGAGAGGAGTTGAGATCAGAATGGATGTGTTGGGGTTAGGGGAGTTTAGCAGAATAGAGAATTTTCTTTTATAATATAAATTATGTAGAGTCACTACAAATAAAACAAATAATACTGAAATCAAACATAGACACATAAACACACCGGCTGTGTGACAAACAAAGCCTGTTGATGATGAGGCAACACAGTGTTGCAGTCTATTTTGAGTACTATAACAGTGGAGTCTCACTGAGCTGTCATGTTAGTCTTAGTTCAGTCTTTAAAAGTAGCTTTCTAATGTCTTTCTCAGCATAAAGGACCTTTGATAGGCACTGGCCTGTGTGTGTGTTTGTGAATATTGTTCTGTACTTGTTTCTCCTCTTATGATCTTCTCTATAGCCACTCCTCGTTCCTCTACATCTCTCTGTTTTTCTGCAACTTCCTCCAGTTGTCTCTGAATGGCCTGGCAATGCAAAAAAAAGTAAAACCATATAATGCACATGGTAAAAGGAAAGAGATATTTTTCCAGGTTTTGATAAATCTTTCTCTTTCAGCCTCTACATGTATGTCATGCAGGTTTCCCCAGAAACTGTTATTCTGGAAAATTTAGAGAACAGACTTTACTCTCGGCAAGAAAGCAAATGAGTGTATCCCTTAAAACATTTAACTACCTATTTAATATGTTCAAATAATTACAAATAAAGACTTGTTCTTCTTTTTGCAGCCCAAAGAAGATTTTGACATAAAAGAAAATCACTTCCCACATATTATTAGGATCCAAATAAAATGTACTGAGGCCCAAGACAGCTTTACAGCATAAAGCATCTGATAAACCACTTGCTGTGTGATAGAAGAAGAATACCTGAGCTCTGTGAAGCCTCTTGAGCTGCTCTCTTTTAGCCTGCTGAGCCACCATCTTGTGCTGCCTCCTCCTCTGTCTTTCTGGGCAAAGCTGGGACAGAAAATACAAAACATTTTGGAAAAATTTAAATGTGCAAATACAGTAAATAAAGCTCCTCTCTTCCTTGTACTGACCAAAGTAAATAGTAATGGTCTGTACAAACCTTCTGACTGGATGTCAAGTCTTCACTTTCATCATCACTTGAAGAAGACTCTCCCTGTTGATAAGTGGCTGAATAAAAGAGACACAAATTTGAATTATTTTTTAAAAATTTGTATAAAAGAACTGACACATTTTTCAAATATATCTTGTAAAACTGATTATATTTAATCCATCACAATTATTTACAGAGGCGTGCAGAGGACTGACAGAGAGCTTCATCACATTGTGCACTAACAATCCCCTAAAGTTCAGTATCAGCAAAACAAAATGACAGTTTTACAAACACACATGGACTCAGACAGCCAGAGTTTCATACATCACATTTCAAAGAAACCAATTTCACTTATTTGTAGGGTGGGGCTACAATGAAACAAGAGTCATCTGAGAAGAGGCCAGGAGTAGCCATTCAGAGGTACTTTGTGAACTTAACTAAGTTGAGCTACTTTCAAGATGACAACATAGATGTGTTCTGTTTCCTGTTGCACAGGTGAAAAGGGAGGAAAAATAGTGAACCTCTGTGTATTGCCAAAAGTTATGGAAATCCAAAAAGCCAAACTGTAGACTGGAGTGGTATTTTTTGTCTCAAAACTTATTTTGAAACCCCATTTATCCTAGAGACACAGTGAGTACAAGCCAAAATGCTGGTCAGCCAGAGTTTATTGCCCTTGCGTTATATCTATTAACTGTGTCAAAACAAATCTGCAGTGTGCTGGATAATGTTAGTCAAAGTTGACCTGCCAAGTTACACAATAATTCATGTCAAATTTTGACAGGACATTTGGAATGGCTTAATGGTGATAACGGGTGCTGATGAAGAAAGTTACAGTGAATGTTGCTCAAAACAGTTTGTGAGATAGTGAAACTGCTACTGAGGTGTGTGTTTATTGAACAGGCTAAATCTATAGGCCAGCTGTAGAGGAGTGGGTGGGGGTAGAGACGGGTTTTCACAGATCTGCATACATACATATCTACATAAAGATAAAGGAGTAGAGTTACATCCAGGCCAATGCTAGGCATAAGAGGGTTATTTTCATGGATAAAACTTCCTAATAAGTATTTCTGAAGAACAAAGATGATACCCCTTTTTTAAATGATTTTATGAATGTTTCAAGAGGAACTTCAATCAGATAAAAAAAAAAATGTAATGCTTTGCTCTTTAGCTCATTGCACTGCCTCCGAGTTGCAAAAGAACCTGCTCAGCATTTGTGTGTGGGACTAGCTGGTGAACACAAATGAATATTTAGCATAACAAAGGCCAAAGTAGTTGTATTAATGTTTGGCATGTTGCCTAAAACATGACTCTAAATTATTGTTATGTTGCCCTGTTTCTGCTGGATGTGTAAATGGGCAAGTAATGATGGCTAACATCTTCACTATCACAGCCATTAGTAAGTATTTGTTGTGTTTGCATGAATTGAATGGCTGCACTAACCTTTATTTCTGAGGTTGGTGAGTATTGTCCTGATTTCCTTTTGGGCCTCCTTCTCCTCACTTTCTGACCCCTTCTTCTTTTTTAGCCTCAGGGATGAGAACAAGTTCACCCTCCTGCGAGGCAACAAGGCCATTTCATCAGAGAACACCCCTTTTGAATGTGTGTGGTCATTAAGAGACACCTGCTGCAACAGAGAGGGCAGGTCCTGCCTCGTCCCCCACAGATCGGACCCTATAGAGGCCCACCGAGCTTCAGGCTTGCCAGTCTTCTCATCTTGGGATGGCTCTGGATCCACAGTGCTAAACAGTGAGCTAAAACGGAACATGTTTTCTGACATGGGCCTCTGTTTGCTGGGGCCATTACATTTGATCCTCCTGGTAAAGAAAAGACAATACAAAACATGGGTACATTTAATGAAAACTGAATCCAGAAATTTATATCAAAAGGGTGAATTTTACAAAAAAAAAAAACTTGATAGAAGCTTCGATGGTTCTTAAATAAAGTATTAAAAAGTATTTTAAACAAACATTGTGACTGCAGGGTTGGAGCTGCTGGAGGGATTGGGCACACTAAATGTCTTCCTAAAGGCGTTGGCTATCAGCTGGAAGGCTGATGGAGACGAGTCAGAGGTTGGACTGTGGGCTGGTTCCTTGTCTTGTCCTGAGTCTGTCTGAGGCTTATCTGTTTCTGTCTCTGTCTCTGTTTGTACCTGATAAAACATGAGAGAACAGGAAAAATGTGGTTAATAAAATGTTGAATTAACTCCACTGACTTTACTTGCATCACTGTCTTTGGGCCACTACATTATACATCTAGGATGCAGGCGTATTGAGATAAAAGCAACAAACGTGTCATGTCAAGGGTTTTCTTATCTAGAATAATTGATATTGCTATCTTAATAAATGAAAAACTCCACCTGGTCTTTATGTTGTTGTGTGTTTTTGGTGTTATTCACAGTTTCTTCTGGTTTGCCCACCATGTTCCAGTTCAGAAGCTTCTCTTTCTCAGAATGAGACAACATCGAGCATTTTTTTGGGACAGCTGAGTCGCAGGCTGTCTTTACTGTAACTGAGGACTCTTCACTTTTCTCACTTTTGTCTGATGCATTTGGATCATGGGCTGATGTCTTTGAACTTCCTTTGGAGTTCTGAGAGAACAGGGCCTTCGTCAGTGCATAAAACAGGATTATTAAATGGCTATTAAAATTATATTGCCAATGTCAAAATACAGAGACATTGCTCTTACACTTACTCTTTAATTCTCAATAATAAGATTGTTTGGAAATACATAAACACTGTGTGTGGTGTATATCTGATAGATCTAGAAAAAAAATATATGGGACATACAGTTTGTTTTTCTACTGAAGGGATCTCCTCGAAGTCAGAGTCAACTTCTGGGAGAATGTCTGGTCCATTTTTCTCCAGTGGCAAGTTCCTCTGGAAGGGCCTCATGAAGATCAGAGGGAAGGCTGTGTGAGGGCAGAGAGCACACTCTTGACTGTTTGTTTTAAAAGATGGACTTTTACATAACAAACACAATTCAACAGAAAAGAGCCATTACTTTTGTTTTTAGCATTTTCCTACTAAGACCAACTGTCTGTTGAGGAAAAGAATTATTATTCTGTTACACCAGTGAAGCTTACACGCCCAACCATATATTCTTTGTGAATCACAGTATCATAGTATTGTATGTGATGCACTTTGCATATTTGAAACACAGATGAAACACTGAACTTTAGATCTTCATTAAGACAAAAGGTGTTGTGGTGTATCCACTCAAATATGACCACTGTTAACAACAACTTTTTACCTTACATGAAAACCCACACTTGCCTTGTTACTGTAGGAACAACCTGTCATTTGAAAAATTAAGCTGAGCTTCTTAATTAAAACACAATAGACCATGTAGTAATGACAGCTTTCAATCAGGACAATATTATTTTAAATGTATGACAGGACCTTAATAACCTTACAGAAACAAATGAATGTGTCCATAAAGTTCATCTAAGATTTCATAGAACAATGCTGACCTCTGGTGTTGTGCATGACACACAACAGTGTTGATTACCTCTGACTCATACTTACTACATGCTGCCCGTTTTGATTTTTTTATTACACCATTCTGCTTACAACTGTGGCATTTCTTTCAACTGCAGCTGAGACCACATGACAAATCGTTAAATACTGATTTAGTTTAATAAAACATTTTCTTAGACAATGCACAGAATGACAAAGAAATCCCAATAATTATACTTATCAAAACCAAAAAAAACCCAAAAAAACCCCACAACTATGTGCTTGGTCTGTGGAAACAAACCAGGCAGAGGTTTCAGGTCTACTTAAACCCAGGTGAGGACTATGCACAGTTAAAAAAAAAAAAAAAATGAGATACTCACTTGCCCTGATCTTACGTTTCCATCGACTATTCTGTTTGGTGTTACAGGGATCTACAGAGATAGAAGACAGAAATCAAAATGAACTGGGACAAGCAGACTTAATATTTGGGAGATGGGTCAAATGACCTGTTACACTATTTCAGCATAGAGACCAAATCCTCTTTACTGTGAATTCAAGAAACAGCACTGGCTTTGGCTCTCCACACGCACTGGCTTTGGCTCTCCACACTTTAACATACAGGATGATACATATTCAAGGGTTATTAGTAAGTAAGTTGAACATATGGCAAAGTCAGGTAAATTTACACTGAAGATTAATTTTACTGTTGTTTTATAACACATGCCTGTACAAAGGAACACTTTAGTCCCCTTATGCAGCTATTAAAACTTAAAGGTTATGTGAATATATTAAAAACTCAAAAACTCAAGATATTAACTTTTTTTTTCATTACAAGTACAAAGGAAGAGTTGAGAAGTCTCAGTCTGCCAGACAGCCACAGGAAGCACAGGATGAGGCTAAAGTGAGTGTGGTTTTTATCCTTAGGGTTCTTTGCAAGCATCTCACCTCATCATTACCACTGATACTTAATAAGTGGGTACAACTGATGTTCTGGGAAGTTGTAATCAAAGTGTGGCAGAGACTTCCTGTCCAGGGCCGTGCACATCCTTTCAATTGCTTCTTTGTAAAAGTTCTCCAGAATTTGGAACATGAATATGCTATATTAAGTTTACACGAGAAATAAAGCCATTTATGGTCCTTTTTTAAACTGGGATGAAGATGTCCATGTTGGGTTCTCTGTGCCGTTAATTCCTAGGAACCTAAAACTGTTTACCTGATCCACTTTAGCTTCACTGACATGGACAGGTGTGTGTCTTGGTCTTCTTTTTAAAATCTACAATCAGCCCCTTGGTTTTGCTGACATAAGGAAACAGGTTGTTTTCTGTAGGACAGTTGATTGCCTCCTGATATGAATTTTCATCCCAATCACGCCAATGACGGTGGTGTTGCTTTTATGCTTAACAATAGAGTCCTCTCCATGCTAAGTGTGGCATTATAGGTGTATTGAGTGAACAGGCAGGGGCTGAGCACACAACCCTGGGGGGAGCATATTGTTGAGCATTAGAGTTAAGGAGTTTTGACTGCTTATCTGGACTGTCTGGACTCTGTTTGTGAGTAAGTTGCAGAATGTGGTACTCAAGGGTTAACACTCACAGTGTTAAGTTTTCCACAATACACAATGCAATTTATAATCCAGTTTTTTGACTAATATGCTGTTGTTTATCTAAACTGCAGTTAAATCTGATCTACTTCGACAGTGTCTGACAGGCATCACTGTCAGACACTGTCAGACAGACTCCCCTCCTCACCCAAGTCTTGTGGTCTGTGAGCTCAGAAAGAGGTCCACCCATCAATAGCAACAGCTTGATTGTGGGTGTTGGTTATGAAGGATGGAGCCAGGTCTCTGTGAAGATGTGGACTCATTTGTCTCTGATTTCCTGTCGCAGGGTTAGCCTGAGTTTTATTTCATCTTTTTTTTCCATCATTGGACATTAGCCAGAGGCAGGCTGGGTAAAGCTAAAGCCTCAGGTCCAAGCTGAGTTAGCTTAACTCTGATCCCTGCTCCCTTCCTTCTCTTCCTGAGGTGAAAACACCAGTTGCAGTAACATTTGATGTGGCTGTACTGGCTGAGTGTTCAGGAGATGCCGTTGGCGGTGAATATTTCATTCGTTTCTCTAATGTTTGCCATGAATAATCAAGCCTCAGAAAAAGGTGAAGTTTTGCTGTGATATTGCTATTGACACACACAGAGCTAGTACAGCTTAAAGTTAAATAGGTCCACTGCTCACATGAAAAAGAACACAAACTGGCCACATGGGCCACGCTGACAAAATAGTGCAATTTTTAAAAAAATAAAACTAATATAAGACATCACCTCTGTAAGTTTTCATCTGGACATATTTTTAATGCCTAGAGTGTATCAGAACTGCAAAAGTACGAGAAATATTTTGATGATTATAAACTGATAAACAGGCCAGACCACAGAAAATATCCATCTAATACATTACAACTATTAATAATTTCAATTTTGTTCTCTATGTGCTCTAAAGGCTAACAAAAGTCTCAGCTATTACCAAGTATATCATTAAGTACATGTGCAGAAATGTGTTCAGAGAGGCTGTTGAGCCCAGAAAAACTCTGCTGCAGAGAAGAAACAACAAACATTCAGCAAAGTGTGGGAAACCCAACTGTATGTCAGCTGCACACTGATCTCCCAGACATTACTAGAGGGAGGAAATCCAATACAAACATGTACACATTCTTACACAGCAGGGACACCAGTTAAAGTTCAACCAGTTTCAGAATGTCCCTCAGGGAATTTCAAGTTTCAAGTAAAAACTGGGGCTGAAAACCCATTTTTACAGCACAGTAGCTTTGTTAAAAGAGAGAGAGAGAGAGAGAAAATAATTTCCTTCAGGTCACTCAACCAGAAACTATGTTGATTTAGAGCTGCATATTTTGGGCGATTGAAAATTAAACAACATAGAGCATTCTAGGGGCCACACTGACCTTTGGTACTGTCCTGGCTGTGGCCCTTGGCCCCTGCAGTATCTTGTACTGTGGGTCTGACTATGCAGGAAGCATCCAGAGCTTCAACAGCCACTTCTGTGTCTTTCTCAAGCTGCTCTGAATGCAAGATAGACACCCCACCTGCAAGTAAAAACAGTATGTGGGCATTAAGATTTTACTAGTTTTGATTTAAAGCTACTAACACTACTTAAAGCTACTTTACAGCTTGTTGTTCATTTCATGCATAATTTCTGTCTTATAACGTCTATGTCAGAATAACAGGTTAGCAGTTCTTGAGTATTTTATCATCTCAAACAATCAGACTAGCAAATCAAAGGATGGCTGACAGAAACCAAAGGAATTTTTCTGTTAGTCTTCATACAATGAAAGCATTGGTGAAAATAAATATAGTTTCTGCCTCTGAATCTAACACATGCTGTTTAAACATGCACTCCACTCCAGTCTTTATGAATGTACAGTAAAATAGTAATTTCTATATGCAACACAAACTCTAATAATTTACATAACATGTTTGTAACAGTACTCACAGAGTAACGAGGTCAACATTGTACAGAATCTTTTCAAAGGTGATTCCACTTGGTGACAGCAAAGAAATGAAAATATCTTGATACAACCATTGTTTATAGTGTGTCCGTAAGGCATTAGATAACCACAGCTTTTATAACTTGACTTAGTTGCTTGTAAAACAAATGGGGTAATGAACACATGTTAAAGTCCAAAGTCAGAAAAAAAGACAAATAAACAGTTCACATGTTGTAGGGCTTCTATTTCTATTATTTACTGCAACAAAGTGATGCTTCAACGCAAAGGAGCACTGATGCTGAAAATGTCACTTTGGTGCATAAAAAATAGTGGACACTGGGGCCTTGCAGTGTATGAACAGTTTAATTTTTGTTTCACTCTTTTGCTTGTACCTATTGATGGTCTAACTTTGGTTTGGCTAAATGTTATCCTGGAAGAGACTTAGAATAGCCACAGGAGAATAACACTATCAAATTATGCAAGACACCAAACCCAGAAGAAAGGAGAGAGCAGACCTGCTTACAGAACCCACAAGGAAGCTGACAGGAGGAACTGACAATGATTCACTTCAACTCTGTTCAGTTGATTTAGGTTCAATTTAACTTAGCTCCACATTGAATGATTGATGAGCTTTTGCTTGTAGCTTAATGTTTTGGCCCATTTGCACGTTACATATTTACAGAAGGACCTTTTCAAGTCATCTGATTACAGGCAAGCTGCTTCAGCCCACTGCTTTGTGGCTCCACTTGGATCTGCTGCAAACCTAAAGGTTGTTCAGCTTTTCATTGGGTGTTAAAGAGCACATGTTATTTGTTGAGTTAACAAAAGCTGTGACTGTGAAAATGATTTGTGTGGGTGATACATCAAGTTAGCACAGAGGTGGGAAATGGATTTGCTTTTTAAAAGCTTTTTGGATGAAATTGTTAATTTTGTGGTTAACAAATATGAAAAGATCTTGAAATGTTACTGTTGCATTGTGGAAAGCTTTCCTGGAATTTATCTACTGATTAAAAAAACACAAAGGAAACTATTTCTGCAATCAAACTGATTTATTTTTAATTTCTTTACAATTTAAAAATATCATAAATTTAGCAGTTTTACAGTAATTATCAATGTGGAAAACAAATGACAAAGCTTGTAGGCTGCTTCATGACTCATTAGACACATATTTACCAAACATATAGAATACAGCCAACAAATGTATCTGGCAGTGTGCAAAAAGCTGCTATGAGGTTGCTGATCTCCTGAGCAAAGTCTAGGAGGTACATGAGAGGGATCTTGAGAGGGGTTCTGAGGGGGTGGGGGCTCCTTCTGAAACAGAGGAAACCAAGACAGACCACAGACATGTGGACACATTTGTTAAAGTCAAATGGGCCAGACAAGAGGGGAGGCTGCTGCTCACGGTACATCAGAGACAAGATGTTCGGTGTTAGGGAGGTTAGGGAGGAACACAGCACAACATGATTGTTAGTGCGGTTAGGGATGAGATTAACTTGGACTGTATGACACCAAACTAACAGAGGAACTAAGAAGGTGTCATGTGTGCATCAGGATATCACAGGCTACCAACAACCTCTGCTGGGAGTGACTAGATCTGATTCAGAAATCTGCTCGCTGTGATCTACTGTGACACTGAGGGCGCTAACCTTTCAAAGCAAGCTAAAATTCACACTTTGTCACAATAATGTCCTTTGAGCACAAACCCAGTTATATCTAATAATGTCTATATTGTCATCAAATTAAATGAAAAGACCACAAAAATCAACAAGGAATCAACCCTCCTTACAAGCATTTGCAAAGCAAGTGACTGTGACCTCTGTGTCACTGAGCTCCACAGTTGTCAAACAACACTAAATCCTGTACTTGTGCAAACTTTTAATCTTTATTTTGATCTGCGTTCTTACAAAGATGCACACAGACTATCATATAAAATAGCCTACTGACGGCGCACATGTAATTATTATCTCAAAGATCACTGACAAAAAACTGTTCCTTCCTCACTCATGGGATGAGATGGTCACTGAGCTTGCCTAAACTCTCTTCAACCTGCAAAACCACAAGCAGTTTTGTGGAGTTGCAATCCTAATGTTAACAAAATGACTACTAACTTCATCCTCTGGGGATATCAAATGTCTGTACAAAATTTTGTGACAATCGATCCAAGTGGTTGAGATAGTGGTTGAGATATTTCAGTGTGAACCAAAGTGGTGGACCGACCGACTGACTGACATATAGCCACACAGCTACTTCTTGTAAAATTGATAAATACATTATTGATTTGGGTCTTTTCATGGAATTTGTTAACAATAACAAGAAAAAAGATAGGATGATGACAGCTACATTCTTTAAAGGCATATGGACTTATTTTTGAGAAACATAATAACAGCCGTACAAAGTGGTGTTGAGCAGAGGTGAACAGCTGTCAATATGATGTAATTTACTTGTTGTAATTTAGCAATGGTATATAAACTGTATTTCAACTGGAATTTATTTAATATATCTACACTTAACACCTGTACCTTGTTAATCTGTAGTGGTGCAGCGCATTCGGCGTCATGCTAGTTCGTGATTTATCTGGTTTAGGTAAAAGGGGGCGGAGCTACAGAGGCAGTTGATGCAAAAGCAACGAGACAAAATCTAATGACTGAAGCAAGCCAATCTTCACCTTCCCTGCCGACAGGAGTCAGCCAATCAGAGGATGCAGCATTGGAAACTTAAAACAGACTGAACAAAATGAAGTGAAAAAAAGAGAGAAATTGAAATGAAAAAAGGATGAATGAATGAATTTGGAAAAAAGAAATGGAAGTTAGGAAGAAAAGGTTCTGAAAATTATAATGAACTTACTGTTGGCAATAAGTGGCAATAAGTAATTGCAATAAGACACTACATTAAAATGTGGGAATTGCCCCAACAGTGCATTTTAAGAAGTAGAAACCTCTAAATCTGCACAATTAAAGCAAACAATAAAACAATTATCAAAAAAAATACAACTGAAAATAATTGCAAACTTAAAAAAAACAACAAACAAAACAAAGTGAAATACTTTCACTGAGTCAGGGATAAACAGTCTTTTGTGGATTCTGCTTTTTAAGCAAATACGTCCACCACCGAGGACAACAATAGAAAAAACAAGAAACATTATAGATAAGTGTTTTGTAGTTTTTTCATGTGGAAGTGATTTTCACAAAAAAAAGTTATAATTATGAAGGTAAAGGCCAAAACTGATTTTAAACCGATTGCACATCCAATGCAACTAAAACTTCATCACTTTTCAGATTTTTTTCAAAAGTAAATACCTTTCTGCTGTGAAACACATTACCCAAATTTGCAATTCTTTTTAAATATTCAAAATGCTTTGACGGATTCACACAAGCACAAAATGAGCTTAAATTAAGTAAATTTTTTCTAGGTTATTACAAAGATAGTGAAATATCAACACCTAACACATGAAAAGGTAATTCAAGTGACTTTAGTATTTTCTGAAATCATAATAAAAAAATAAAAATACTGTTTTGGCATTTCCATTGCATATCTCTGTGGTGCAGAGTTAAGATGTAGCAGGCAATATGCAGAGTCAGTAAGGTCAAACACCATGTAAAGTACTCTAAAAGAACTTTAGCTCTCCAAAAGGAAGCACACTGCCCAGGTGGCTTTTAATGTCAGACTCAGACAGCACACTACAGGTTAAAGCCTGTCGATCTGCTAAACTTCAGGGATTTAGCTTTTTGTGACAATCCAATTGGTTGTTTTGAGCCAGACAAGGTCAATGCAATCCTGAGTCAAAAAAGTGTTGCTTTCTTGTTTAGTAGTCTGGAACAAGTTAATGTGAGTTAGATTTATTCAGCACTAGGAGACTTTTAGAGTCAGTGGAGACGTACCAGTAGATCTGAGCTCACTATTATAAGGAGCCTCAGCATTTCACTCATGCATTATTCCTGAAGTCAGCTCAGCTTATACCGTTGATGTTTAATTACACAATACAATAAAACTACCAACGTGAAAATTTGCTTAAGCAGGCTTTTTGTTGTGCTGTCCACTGTTACTGCAGGACAAATTCACACAAAGCGCTGAATACATGCAATGGAAGCTAATCAAAAGAAGCACAGTTAAATCAAATATTTCAGATGCCTAAATAAACACTTGTGACACAAAACTTAAGTGACCATAGGCACTTGGAATGTAGAAAACACAGATATTATTTTGTTTCAAAATTATTACATTTATGAACCCCTGATTCATCCTTTAGGAGCATTACAAGAGCACAAATTCGAATCGAGGCTCATATTAGGTCAAGCAGCCCAGTAAAGCCTCTTGTTATTCCCCTTTCTATGTGAACTGGTGGCCGATGAGCTGCTGCTGGGTTAGCTGGGACTCCTGGTAGATTTGTCCCAGCACCTCGTGCATCATACAGAGCAGGGGGCAGCCCAGGCTTAGCAGTTCGTACAGGAACACATAGTCATACAAGCAGCTTCTGATGTGTGTCCCCACAGCTGTGAAAGACTCACACACACTTCCAAACAGCTGTCGAGGCAGCACACACACAGCCTGGCTAGCACGCCTTGGCCAGCTCAGGGCTCGCCTAAGCAAGGAAACCAGAGTACCTGAGGTTTGGGTCTGGACGCTTCCTGTTGCTGAGAGGCTCCCAACGTCCAATGATGAGGGTGTGACGCGTTCATCCTGCAGAAATCAAGACACCCAGGAGGAAAATGATGAATAAAAAATGAATCTCTATCACAAATCAAAGAAACAAACCAATGCATTAAGCTCTGGACTAAAAGATAGATAAGCCATGTAGCTACAGGAATACAAAATTTGCTTAAAGCAAAGCTATAAAAGTACAGATGGTTTAATCCTAAATACTTATTTTTAGTCCTATGAGGCTAGTAATACTTTTGCAACTTACATAAAACCTATGTTCAAGATAAAAAACACCTAGGCTTTGATTCTTGGTAGTAATCTAGCAAACAATTTGCACAAAAATAGCAAAAACTGGTAAAAAAAATTCCCAAAAAGGTAAACAAAAAAATGAGGACAGTTCTATTCAAATATTATACTTGACAAGGACACCTGACGTGGTACACAGGGTCACTATAGTTTTTCTCTCCAGAAAGGGCTATTATCAGTGTCACAGTGTGTCTAGTAATAATGCATTTTGATTTTTTAGCCAATATCTTATAAAAAATCTTTATAAAGACATAAGCTTCCTCTATTTTTATTCTGATGCTCCACATTTGATCCAACCACCTCTTAATTTGGTATATACCATGTTTGTTTTTAGATTTTATGCCATTTATCTATAATTGCTGACAAATTGCCCTAGTTCTTAGTGCAACATTGAAGCAAAATTTTGCTAAACAATTCTATAAAATGTTATTTAATCCAATCTATGGGTGGTGCCACAGTGAAAACATTGACATTGTGTTTTGGACCAGTGACTCTTAAATCATGAAAGAAAAGACAAATTTCCACTGGACTGAAAAGATCAATGTAAACCTATAAGTATGTACCAATAGCCCATTCCTCCTGACTTGGCTCTCACCATTTTTAATTCAACTTCAAATATAAAATTAAATAATTGCAGGCTGGTCACTACAGACATCATGTTTGGCACAGTGTTGCGCTGACATATTTAAAGAAGATGACACTATCATTATTATACTATAATGAGTATTATGATATATTATAATACTTATTATACAGCTTTTTTTAAATCCAATTTGAGAACGATGGGGAAAAGAGTAAACATAACTTTTGAGGATTCTGTTTATAGGATAAAAACATCTATCTGTATCTTTCCCACTTTTAACACCTATTACCACCTAATTGTACAGCAGGTAAATGACAGCAAGTTAGTAAATGAGTGACTGCATGTTCTTTGGGTAAAGAAGGGTCAGTGGTCCACAAACTCCCTAAAAATTGTACTTTTTCTAGTCAGATTGTTTCTTGTATGTAACTGCAGTCTTCCTTACCATTCTTCTTCTGAACCACGCTGTGTAAGTGCTGGACTGGCGCTGGGCATAATGCATCTTGCAGTAGAATTTTGCTGTAAAGGAAGCATACAAAACCACTCGCTTTAGAGTCAAATACAAGAATCCTCAAAATAACACTGGCAATTTTCACCTATAACATTTAAAAAAAACCTTTGAAAACCTAAAAAGTATCCAGGTAATACTGTTGTATGGGGCTAAAACAATGCCAAAAAGAAAAATGAGTCAGATTTCTCGTGTTTCTTTGGACAAAGTAATCAAGCTACATCTGCAGTACAAAAACTTCCTGGATGTTTTGCATACCCCCTCTACCGGGAAAGCATCTTTGGTTACAGTGAATGAAACGCACCCTCCTGCGAGTCAAAGGTATGCCCTCCCAGACGGAGGGTGCAGTTACAGACATCACAGCGGAAACACTCGCGGTGGAAGAAGTAGCCCTCAGCGCTCAGTCTCTCCATCACATACACTCGCTTTGTGCAGAAGTGGCAGATGTCGCTGCCACCAAGCCCTGAAGGGAAGTCCTTACGTACCACACACTGAGAGGAAGAAGAGCAGGAACAAGTTTACAAAGATGTTACAAGTTGCCTTTAGGAGAAACTACTTAAACTTGTTGATTATTCCTGAAAACAGCTGGAATAATGTTAATAAAATAAATTAGTTACATGGCCTGGCAGTGAAATGGAAGTAGGAAGGAACTTTAACCCAATATATAAGTACCATTATATATAAGTACCACAAAAACAGTGAAAAATGGCAAAAAACAAAACAAAACAAACCAAAACCAAAACCAACAACAACAACAACAAACAAAAACCAAAAAACAAAAGAAACCAAATAGTTTTTTACAGTGACCTGTAGTTTGTTCTGTGACTAAGCACAAAGTGAAAAAGTATTAAGACTGCAAGGGATCATTTTACTGAAAGTGTCACAATTCTATTAATTTCCCAGTTGCTTGTGATAATCCATAGACCCCACTGTAAAGTAAAGTTTTTACTGCACCAAGATATTTAAACAGTAAATGATCCATGCCAGTCTAAAGTTTGCACAATATCATACTTAAATCAAAGTATGCTGGTTTTCTTGCCAAGTGTTAGACAAGTTTTTTTTTAACTGTTGTGTCTTCATAAGATACATTTCCAGCACAAAACTCCCTTTACAACCACATCTTGTAATTCCTACAAATTTTTGTACTGATTTAACAAAAGAGATACTGTTAATGATAACATTTTTAAAGGGAATGAAAGGAGATTTTTCATTCTTACAGGGCTAAACTAGATATTTCATCCCCTTTGTTCAGTTTTTTGCTAAGATAATCAGTGGTTGGCTGTATTGTATTTAATAAATACCATATAGACATGAAAATGGTAGCAATCTTCTCATCTAGCTTATAGACAGAAAGCAAATTTCACGCATCTGACTAATACAAGTCTAAAATCAAGTAGAATTGTGACAGTTACCAAACAACAAATAATTCAATCCATCAACTCATGCATCAAGTCACAATACACCATAAAAATTTGGATTATGTACAGCTAAAGCTGCAGTCACTTTAGTTTTACTTCAGTCTTCACTTAGTTCACTCTATAGGTTATCAGTCTTAAGTTACCACAAACCAATTCAAGTGACCAAGTGCCATTTACTTTTCTTTATGGGTTTAAGTGAAAAATTGTGAAAAGAGTTAGATTTGAGTTTAAATTTTGATTCAAATCTACAACACTACCTAAAGATGTTGTAAGAGTAACAACCTGATTACCATCATTTAGTCTCAAGTAGCTTCACTATGGCTAAAAAGCAAAGGTCAGTTATAGGTTAAACAGCAGTTAAACAAGACTGGAAGCGTGGAATAGTAAGGATGTTGTGTATAATGATACAGTCAGTCCTCTACAGCTTTATTTCACATCTCTATGGTTAGAACAATCTACAAACATGCCCTGTTGCTTGCCCTCATGAAGAGGAAGCAGAACCTATTTACCACTTCAGCCTTAGGACGCCTCCGTGTCCAGGGCACTAGAGCCTGAGAAGGCAGATTATCTGTTGTCAAAGGTAGGAGCAGCATGGAGAACATATGTACAAGTTTAACTTGTAAGCTTTATTACACTTTTACTGAAAAATAATAAAAAATAGAACCAACAGGAGGATGAACTCTGGGTTGGATTTGTCTCTTGCAACATCCACATGCATCTTACCGGCTTGGCATTGGGCCTGTGATCTGTCTCATAGAGGATGGCCAGCATCTGAGCTTTAGCATCTATGGCTGATGACACCTTTCCCACTGTTCGCTAACGGCAGATTACACCAGGGAAACACAGGCACAGAGGGTTGGAAGGAAAGAAAAGAAGGAATTGGAAACCACAGACGGTAGTTAGAAAGAAGAAAGGCAAAAAAAAAAAAAATAGACATGCTATGCTTGAATTTACGGAGGTGCAGTTGTATTGAGGTCTTGATTAGTACCTCTTTGATGTAACTAGGACATCCAGTTGGACAGCTCTCAGAGCGAGTAACTGACTTTTCAGTGACTCTTCTAGGGATCTCATGAGCGCAGCTGCCATTGCACTGGATGAGCACCAGAATGAACATCACTCATATTATGATTCACACATCAAATACTCATTTTGTATGCCACATTAAAACTAAGAGCCAAAAATGTATATTATACATGTTTCCAAATAGAAGTTATGTCCTTTGTATAGTGCTTTTGGCATCATCATAAAAAAAGTACTGATATAACTGGTTTGTCACTTTGGGAGAGATAGGATATCTTGTCTTTATTGGCACAGGAACAGTACATATGAATTCTAAAGATGATTTTTAAAGTTCAAAGCTGAACTAACTGAAATAGTCTATAAAATGTAAAAAGGTATGTACTTCATTCTGCAATTTATTTTGTATAAATATGAATATAAATGTGGCTTATAACTGAAAATTTAAAATGATATAAAATAAAATAAAGTAGATATGCCCATTTTGAAAATGACGAAAATATCCTTTGAGATAGCACCAATTTGGGAAACAAAGACTGAAGATACTTTAACTGGACATGTACAGGTTAACACTACGATACCAAGCTGACTATTGATATGCATCAATAAACTTTTACCTTTATGTCATCAATTTCATCTAATTTCTCCTGAGCAGTTTTGTGGACCATCTCCTCCTCACTTTCATGCAAGTTCTTACAGGTTTTCTCTGGCTTTAAAGCAACTGGATGACAAGATGAGCTGTTGGACCCATTTTCACAGTTAGCACCAGAAATGTAAGATGAGATCTCCTTGCTCTCAGTATACACAGCTGAAGAAACAGCAGAAGACGGTTTGTTGCTGTATGTGAAGGAATCAACATGAAGAGAAGAGCTTGTATCTGTTTTTTCTGAATCAGCGTAAGAGGAGGGAGAAGATTCTTTCAAAGCCTTGTCTGTGTGTCTAGCAGTGTACAGGAGGATGGAGGAGAAACCAGCCTGGGCAGTGGGGTCAGGGACAGGGTGGACTACAGGGTATATGTTGGAGCTCTTAGATATAGAGACGAAAGAAGGTGGAGGCAGGGTCAAGGGAGGAGAAAAGGTAGATAGTTCCACCTACAGAGGAAGAGTCAAATAGAAATTAAAACAGTAGAAGGATGAAACTTGAGAGAAAATAACCAAAGAAAATTAAATCCTGATATGAGTTTGTTTTGTTTTAAAAAGGAACTTTTCTACATAGTAAGTCAAAGGTGTGTTAGTGAGTGGTGACAGAATACAAAACTGACAGAAAAACAGTTAAAGACCTGGAAAACCAATCACCTTCTCATTTTATCTTCCAGAATTCTACATTAACACAGCTCTCTCACACAGGCTCTGATGTCTACTAATCTGCATACTTGGGGGTAAACTTTCCTTCAGTTGTGTACATGTGGTCACCCGCTAAACTAGTGTAGCTGGCCAATAAGGACATTTCTACCTAAACTTGTCCCTCTTTTATGCTAAAAGGAGATCCACTGCCAACTGACATCCATTTTCATCTGCAACAGTGAAGTTTCCTCATTGATGTGCAACAACGGAGTTCAGCACACATTAGAAGGTATTGAGTGGTCACCCTCCTGTGCTGACCACTAGACCCTCCTGACAGTTTGCCTGGATGTCAAGATAATGCCACTTCTATTTACCGATATCCACAACATCTCCATCATCTTTGAGCTGTCAGTTGGTGAGAATACACTGCAAACCTTCATCTGCCATAACTTAATGAAAGTGATACTCATAGCAGTCTGTCTAGATCTTTCAGAAACATGGCAGTGCACTGATATGTCCTAGAAGGAGGGGTTCAGAATACCAGCTCTGGTAGTTGAACTGGTGAACCTTTTAGGGGTGCGGGACCACATCTACGACCACATCTGATGACATATATGCAGAATAAACATTAATTGGGCACTGTACTTAACTCATAGAATCCAGTAGAGAGCAGAGCCTGTGTGAGATAGCAGAGGGTTACACTATAGTAACGCCAGTTCTATAAGTACAGCTAGACGAAGCCAATTCTGTAAGAAAAGGCAGGTAGTAAGCCAATTATGGCTTTAACACAAATGCATCTCTAACAACAAACCTCACAAATGATAACAAGCTACATGCAGAGGTTCAACATTATTATAGCAACTTCCATAATGATTTATACTTAACAGCAAATTGTTAAAAATTAAAAAAATAATGAAAATTCAAGTCAAGCCAAAGAATCCAGTTGCTAAAATTTGCTTGGTAAAATTCATACACTAAAAATCCTGATGTATGAGATTGGGGTCAATGGAATATCACTTTATTAAACTTTTGAGGCAAATCTGTTTATTCTGGAAGGAATCTATTAGAAATCAACATCAAAGTCACAGCCATGTGCTATATGTGACCATGAACATTGGTTGGTTGTAAATGGATGCTAATGATGCATTTTTTTAACAATAAGTTGTGCGTTTTTGTAATGAACATGCAGTGGTGTCAAATAAAGCATTTCTCAAGCATTATGGTTTGTGCAATACACAACCTGAGATTCAGGGGAAGATAAATGAGCAGGAGGAGGTTTGTTGGACCCAGTTAACATGTAGGAGAGGAGGACAGCTCTCTCCTTTATACTCCTCCCAGAAAAATCTCTAGCAGACAGTCTCTGCAAGGACAGCAAGTGGTGGTGAAAATCATTATGAAACACAGCAAAAATGGCTCAAAACCACTTTTTTTTTTTTTTGCAAAAGTTGTGATGAAAAATTCTGTAGAGAGTTTTTATAAAATTCACCTTTTGTGTCAACTTCTCTGATCTCTCAGAGGAATGATTAATATCTGAAGCAGACACAGAAGAAGCGGAAAAACGACTGGTTGTCAGATCAGGAGAGGATCGTTCTAGACAGTAATGTTCAGTAATATTAGGGCTTAGTGAGCGGGAGGGACTCTGGCAGCGTGGGGGAGAAAGAGAGCAACTGTAGCTGCTCTGAGAGGGAGGAGGAGGAGATTTAGAAGGAAAGAGGAAACTGGTTTGCTGAAACACAGCACTGGGATTCTCCAGTAAGCGAAGGTAGATGGAAGGCTGCCAACAGGAAGAAGAGAAGTGGGGTAAGAGGAAACAAGAGGGTATAGATAGTTGTTGTACAAATGTTACACATTTCTGTGGCATTTATGTGTAATACTGACATCAAACCTATCGAAACAGAAAGAGCCGAGAATTGTTTAAAGGGAAACATACCTGCCACTTGGGGCGAGATGGAGAAAGAGAAGGAGGAGCAGGAACATCCTCAGGCTTTGCAAAACGAGGGTTTTCTCTCTCCTCCTCCTCCTCCTCTTCCTCACTTTCTTCCTCTGAGAGAGGAAGTGGGGTTGTGCAAGCAGACAGAGGAGGGGAAAAAGATGGATCAGATGTTTCCTCATCAGACTGATGCAAGAAGGAAAGCAGGAAGGACAGGAAAAGAATTTCATGGCAAGATAAACTCGTATGAGATCACAAACACAGAGTACATAGTTTGGCAATAAAACACAGGTAGCGAGCAAAATTAAAAATAAATGAATAATAACATAAAGAAAGAGAAGAGGGTTGTAATACTGTTATTGCTGCTATTATGGAATCGTTTCTGACACATACCTGCACACACTGTACTTTTCAGTAAGGGTCTGTGAGCTCTCCACTGAAAGTGAAGTGTGAAATGGGATGGGGAACTGTCTTTAATCTGTCTCTCACCTTTCTGTGTAACTCTGCAGTCGAAGAGTTCTCCTTAAACTTGGCTAGCAGCTGAGTTGCCATGGAACGGACCTTGCTCTCTTGCAGCTCCTCATCCTCACCTGTAGGGGGCGCACTGTGGCAAGACAACTGATGCCATGCCAGGGATACAAAGAGGAATACAGAGGCAGGAGAGGATGTAGCAGAGAGTAGGAGGGTAAATGTCCCAACACATATCACCAGGCATTCATGATAATGGAAATGATTTATATTTTAAACCTCCTGTTGAACAAACCTCTGTGAGGTAGTTGTTGCCCTTTCGCCGTCTCTTATTGACAGAATTGTCTTCCAGTTTCCTTTCATCCTGCAGCAGCAGATATTTATAATGATTTTAAATAAAATAAGTTTCATTTATCTTAATTTCATCAAGATAGTGATTTCTGAAACAGTTGACATTGCAGGTTAATCATGTGACGTACTGTTTACACAAGTAGACATCAAGAATCCCTTTAATCACTGCGCAGATTGACAGCCTCTCTTTCTGATTTGACAAAACGTGTTACAAACAATGCCTTCATCTCTATGTCAACTTTAGCTGATCTAATCAAGATTTCAGTGACTGTGAATAGTGTGATGGTCATGAATGTTGAAGTCATTGAAAAAGGTGGGTAGACATCAACTCTTAAATGTTCAAAGCATCAAGTATTTTCAGTTGGGAGTTTTACCCTGGGAATTCTCTTCCTGAGCTGAGGTGGGTTCACCAGTTTGAGGTTGGTTTTAGCTGGATAATCTTCACTATTCTCATCTGGCTCCCTTGAACCTAGAATAAAAAAGACAGTCATATGAAGTTCTCATAAGCTTATTTATTATTTTTTCAGGAGAAGGATCCATTTGAAAAGAAATCCTCAACAATCACAGACAACTACAGCCAAAGCCTGTTCACCCTACTGCCATCTGGAAGAGCTACAGAAGTATCTGCTGATGTCCCAGCAAGCTGTAGTGCAGCTTTTTACCTCAGAAACTAAGACTTCATTCTTCCTCAGAACTCAAATTTAAGAATTAGCACTAATTTTATTAGCTTAATCCATTTATTTAATTGTTTTAATCTAGACATTAAGGAACGACAAAACATATTTGGTTTTACAACCTCATGTTGTAAAATGATGATAATTGAATGTTGTATCCTGTATCTTATGTTGGCATGTAGAGGAAACATGTCAATATGTCAATATCATGAAAATCTAATTATGGATGGTAATAAGTAGTAGTAAGAAAGCAGTTAAATGTTTAAAATGAATTTTTTATGCAACACTCGTCTGCACATTCCCAAAACTCTTTTTTAACTACTTCTCACAAGACATCTGTTGGTTCTAGCTGACTGAAATGACCCATGAAATTCTAGTGAAAAATGGCAGCTAGTAACACAATTAGTGCAAACCAAGACTACAAAGAGTTAGTTCTTAAAGCTTGTAAGAAATGAAATGTGTCCCAAAACTTTGAGCACAAAAGAGCACCCAAGTTATGATTAACATTAATATATAAATGAAAATGTAGTGAAAGCATGTATGATATTCCTGCTATTTACCATGAAATGACACAAGTCAGTGAATATGGACAATATTACTTATCCTACAGGATGATGACAACATACTCTGCAAAATAAAAACTTTATTTTCCTGGAATATTACAAGTGTCTATCCAAAGCCATCTGTTTACTACATCCATCAGCTGCCATTAAGACCCACATTTGTACTCTTAACTGACATCAAAGAGCATTTATCATAGATGGTGACAAGCATGCGCATAATTCATTTATGATACATAAGCGTGTGAGCTGCTGGCTTACCTCAGCTGTTACCTTATATCAGCCAATTCTTCCCCACCAGCTTCTCTGCAAAACTGTCTACTACCTTATAAAAATGCAAAACCAAACAGGTTGCTAGATGCTATTTGTTAATGAGGCTCTCTTTTTTGGAATATTGAACACTTTACACCCATTTATTTTGCTAATTCAAGTAGTACCTGACACAGAACAAGTAATCAATCTAGTACTGATCCATCCATAAACTTTTATTCATTCTTATTTGTTTTCCATTCCCTGTTTGAGTGCACATATAGCTGCTTAGACACCTGTCTTTGTGTATAACAATTAAAACTAGATGGAGCAATTAAGAAATACCACCATCAGTTTTGATCAGGATTCTTTCATTTTCCATAAATGACAGCTTCTGCCTTCAGAGTAGTTTGAAGATGCAGTGGTAACAATAAAAAATTGACTAACAAATAAAGAGCTATTCAGTCAGTACATTAGTAATCAGTACAGAGTAGGGGGATATCATTGGACTCAACATATCAAATAATTATGAGAAATTGACCCCAAAACCATTTATGGAACTTTGCATATCAACTTTCATTACCAGTGGACTTAACAGTACAGCAATACACTATCAATGATTACTAAATTTAATCAAAACTTGCTCTTAAGCTCCTGAAATGTCCTCAAGTAAAATTCCCACCAGATGGAATTTGAAAACAGCTGAGGATCAATTTTTTCCCAGTGTTTAACACTCATAGACTGGATGATGATGGTGGTGTAGCTGACACAGACTTCTGCAGGGCTTTAACATTAAAGCACTAGAAGTGAATGTTGCCTGGAGCTTGCAGTGGTGGTGTGACCGAAGCTGAGGGCCTCCAGAGTTATAACTGAGTGATTGGATATGGCTTCCACAGACATAGCACACATACCAGTCATGTCTCTGGAAGAGACCAACCTGACCACGGTTGTGTAATGTGCAACTCTAGCTCACACTGTGGATAAAATAGTCCCTGAAGCTCAGCTGTTTTAAGGGCAACTGGACCCATGCTTTTACAGAATGTATACTGACTTTAACAGAATTTGAAAAGATAATGAGAAAGTGTCAAGCAACAATGAGGATACAAGTACTTTTTGAAAACCAGTTTGACTTTTTGCTTCTCTAAACTGTCCTATGGTGAAATATGTGAATACTTTGTAATATTTTTTAATAAAAGAAAAGTTGAAAGTACAGTTTTGCACTCTGGGTTAGGACAGAAGCTGTTTTGGTGGTAAGGGTGAGCTCTACATCCAATCAAACATTTTCCCATCTGTTTGTTCTGTGTGACTGGATCCCTTTTTCGTATGCTGGAGTGAAATTATAAATTAAATAATTTTCAATAGTTCTGGTCTTTTGATTCCAATCCTTATAAGTTTTGATTGTGTAACAAGAAAACATTTTTCATTCCTTCAACTGCGGAATCATAATTACCTCAATACATCTATGAATCTAAATTTACTTTACACCATTTACACATTTATTCTTCACCCTTGAGCATTAATTTTAAATTTATTTAGAAAACATTACTTTCCATTTAACCCTTGAATTTACATTGGATTTGAATTGCTTATTTGATCCTCTATGTTTCATGTTCTATGTTTTGATTCTCTGTGTCAGAAGCAAGAAAGAGTCTGACCTTTGTTGTTTCCTGGGGAGTTCCTGAAGGCTTCATAGAACTTAGAGAGGTAGAGAACCATCAGAAGCTTGTCTGGTTCAGCCTGTGCAGCCATCTCCTTTCCTCTGGTCACTGGCTGGATACCAAACTCTCTTTCGGCCAAGTCAAATGCCAACTGATTGTTCCCAGCCACGTCCTCCTCGTTCAGGGAGTCATAGTCACTAAGGAAGAGAAAAAGTGATGGAAGGTTAGTGTATGAGTTTTTATTGTTTCTAGAGACATTTGTCATATTTCCAAGGCTAGCAGAAGAGAAAGATGGTGAGATGAGAGGACAGGAGGAAAAGAAAAAGCAAGCAAAAGTGGATGCTGCTTTTTTATGATCTAGTTGTTCAATTTCTCATTCACCAAGTAATGAAGAAGGTCTAAAGATAAAAGAATGATATGCTGAAATACATCATTATTTCATACCTGTTTGTATAATTTGCACTGACATATCCACTTCTTGATGTGACAATAATGTGACTGTTATTGTTGTAATGGATCTTGTAATAGTAACACACAAGAAAACAGAATAATTTCCAGAAAGTGAATTATTCTTAGATTCTTATCATTATAAGTGCAAAATGGGTATCAAAAAATAATTACGATTCCTTCACTGGATATGTGTGATGTCTGTACGAAGTTCATGGCATTCCAACAGTTGTCAAGATATTTTATTGACTATGTTATAAGTGTTGATAAGGTGGTTGACCACTCATACCTGAGGCAACACTAATAGTGCAGTTGCAACGTGGAAGTCAGGAAGTAGGAAGTAGAAACATGTCTTATAATGCTGATATAACTTAAGTAGTGAAGTTTAATTAATCTTTATTAATGTTAAAGAATCACACACACTGGGCAATACTCAGCTTACTCTTAGAACATGTCAATCCAAGACTTTTAGAACATCTGATCATGATATTTTGTTGTTGCTTTCTGCAGTTTTTTAACAGTTCTGCTTAAAGTTGGTTTAATATGAATACTTGGTAGTTTTAAATCAAGTCCTTCAACAGTTAATAAAGTGGATAATCAAGGATCGATATTAGGTCTGCTGCTTTTTAAAATATACATAATTATTTTTTGTTTTTTATTTCAAACTCAGCTCTTTAATGTCTATTTTTATGCTGATGATACTGTCTTGTAACCCATCAGCCTCATAGGCTACGTTCACACTGCAGGCTAAAGTGACCCAAATCCGATTTTTTTGCCCCTATGCGACCTGTATCTGATCTTTTCATGACAGTGTGAACGACACAGATCCGATTTTTTCAAATGCGACCCAG